>PNEQ01004511.1:130816-200704 GCA_003012365.1 Medauroidea extradentata | reverse complement strand
AAAAAATGCTCATCTACAAATGTAAATAATAATTTAAAATATTTCTTTTACAAACAGAAAGTTTTCCTAGGCACCATTCAAAAGTACTACTTACACAGTTTCATTTAAGAGTAAGATCAACTACGTCACTTTATTTTTACGTGCGTGGTCGTTAAAACGCCGTGCCTCTGCAAATACTTACAAATGCTAACTTTAAAAACTTTTTTGGGCTTATTTAATAACTGTGCTATTTTATGTATGTGTCTAAATGTGGTATGACAGTCATATTATGTGTAGAAAAATATAAAACCCGTCTACTTTAATTAACAACAACACAATTGCTCGTCAAAAACTTAAATAATTTCCCGACAGGTAGTCTACCGCGCCCTTAAAGGATTTTATTTGTAAAGGACAACAAATTTTTTACAGTGTACGGTTACAGATGACAACTTTGGGGAGAGATGGGAAAGCGTATATACGATAGTTTTTTTTAGTCACATTGCGTGTTTTCATATCAACAAGTGGCAAGATTAGAGTACCCATCTAAAGTGCTTACTTTATCGTGAACGGATTATGTTCTCTGACCACGCATTCGTGAAATTTTGTGAGGTTATTTAGTAGCGACAGAGTCGCTTCAGTTTTCAATTACATCAGTTGTGTTTCATTTTAAAACAAAATATACATAGCCAAGAGGTTTACTCCGTGATCTGTCACGGGGTTCTATTGCGAAGTTTAAATAACTTGATTTTTTTTTTTTCATTACAATATTTTCAACTCAGATGTTCATCATTGTTAAAATTACCATCATTCATACACATTCTTTCACAACACAACTTCAAGAGCTCGTTGCAAAATATTTCGCTGTTTGCGGTATAGAAATAAAAACCACAGCCAGCTGATATTATCACTAAGTGTTGTCTTTAACATTAGCGTAACGACGTAATAAATTACTACGTGCACCAGCGAATTTTTATTATTCTTTGCGGTGTTGATTGCTCGCCTCAGACGACTGCAGCTTAGAGCTATCTGTAATTGAATCTTGGACGCGAAAGCGGGTCGTCCTGTGCAACGCTGTTCTGTTAAAACAATTTCCGTGTGATTACGGTAAATTATTGGATAATAATTTTCCATAATTACACACACACCAATCGAACCTTGTGCTTTTTTTTAATTTTATCGACAAGGACAGCTGAGTATTTCGTTGGGTCAGTGACTTCTAGACGAGACTGTACACGCGGTCCTCGACCGTTCGTTGATTGGCTTCTTTAGTGATACACTGTAAATAGGTTTCGTATTTTTAAAAGAGAATTTTTATATAATTTATTACAAACAGAAACTTGTTATCACTACATATATACATTGGAAATATTACAAGCAATAGTGCGAAAAATTCAGTATAGCAATATTTAAGTGTGTTTACAAACAACTTTTGGATAATTAAGAAACGATTTTGGTAAATTTATAAATAATTATCGTACGAATACAATTACTTGCACAGTATACACCTATTTGCAGCGAATACAAATTTTACGCAAACTTATATTGTAAACTTACAACAAATTTTGTAAAATGTGGCGGACCGCTGAATTCGATTTTCTTTCACATCAAACTCTGTTCGTACACACATTTTATTCCATCCGTTTTCGTAAGTATGTTTGATACTTCTATCTACTGAAACTAAAGGGTTCAGACATTCGTCTTGTATAACCGGACAGAAAAATGTTCCCACTTTAGTCCACAAGGTGTTGATCGTAAAAGTACTACAGAGTTGCAAGTCCCACCGCATATCTGGCAACACGGGATTTGTGAATTGTTTCCGAGTAGGTTTGTTACGTTTCTTGGCACGTATAAAGAGTAGAGCCACGGTTTTATGACGAAAAGAATTTGACCCCAGTTTGTTTCAGTGTCTTACGTGTACATATACAATCCTGGCTTCATGGTTATTGGCAGCGTGTCTATGTGAGGAGCGGTATATCATTTGACTGAGGCAATTGCAATGAGGTTTCTTCTGCAACACCACACGTCTGTGATTTGCCGGTTGAATCCCATGACTCGCGAGAGTTAAAATATCCAATCACCGACCACTGCACGTAAGGCACCGAACATGGCCGTCTTTAGTGGAAGGCCGGAGTCCTGAACGTGGCAACGCTGCATCGGAGGCCTGCTGTCGGTCACTCATTGGCTGCCCTGGTCAGTGTAGACGTGTACATGCCACTAAAGCTGCATGTAGACACGTTGCAGAGACTAGGGCAGTCAAGAAGTGACAGGCAGCAGACCCCCGATGCAGTGTTGCCATATTCAAGACTCCGGCCTTCTACTAAAAACAGCCATGCACCGAAACAAAGAGGGCCAAATTCTTTTCGCGAAAAAAACAGGGATCCATACTAATGATCTATGATTCATTTTCTAAATAAACTGAATTTAAATCTATCTTATCCTGAAATATGAGCTATTCCACGAAATTTTCGGCCTCTCTTAGTTAGCGAAATAAGTTTTTTTTTTTTACTTAATGACTTTTAAAATTATCGCTTGTTAGGAGAAGTCCTTGCTTGGCGCACAGGCGGTGTTGTAGCATGTAACGCGTATTACGCGAAACCGCTTAAGTCTACGAAAATAAATTACACTTGAAGTAACGCTAGAAACATGATTTTCGGGCCAACAAAACGACTAATGCTTAGAGATGATGGTTTATCGCGGGAAAACTTGACTATTTGCTAGGCTTCAACGTAAGTTCAACTTATCAAAAGATTACTGGCTTTTCCTTGTACGCGATGCTACTGCCCTATTTGACTAAGCCAATAAGAATACCGCTATTTTAATATTTGATGCACGTTATTGGTCTATAGACAGCTACGTTGTGTCAGTGTTTTCAAGGCTGTGTTGGCACAAAACATTTTCGCGATATATCATCATCTCTACTAATGCTGTAACACTGTATTCGTAAAGTGCAAAAATAGAGGCATGCGTTGGTCTTTACTTCATATTGTCCAAAATGAAATGTTAGGGTCACCAGTTTAAGGTCCTATAGGATAAAGTCCACAGCGAAAGCCTTGCACGCCAGTTTAGCGCACTGCGAATAGAGGCGATATGCTTATTGAGGAGCGTTGTACTCCGGCTCTTATCGATCCGATGTTCTTACGCTTAAAACTCGAAAATTTGAAATCGGTACGCACTCCTGTGTTAACGTCGCCTGCCAACCGGATCAAATGCGTTGAAGTGTGCTGGTAAAAGGGTATTTCGAAACGAGACTATTCTAAAAGTGGCCATTATGCCAATTTACGAAAATAGAGAACATTAGAGACACTGTAACGTAGATGAAAATAATCTTTTTTTGGACTGCCGTTGTTCAGAATGTAACAACTAGATGAGTGCGAAACACGTAATAGTCAGAGAACGGTATATCGTGAAAATATTTTGTCTCAACATACCCTTGAAAGCACTGTAGTTTCTTGCAACATGTACTATTGGGTATATACGTCTGACACAACGTAGCTGTCAGCAGACCAATAACAGGCATAAAATAATTACAATAGCGGGAATCTTATTGGCTCATCCAAATAGGGTAACAGCTCCACGTACAAGCGAGACAACCAGTAATAATTTGATAAGCTGAACGTACGCTGAAACCCAGTAGGCAGTCAAGTTCTCCCGCGATGAATCATCATCTCTGATAATAGTTGCAGCAACGATTTTTTGGCGGAACGATTTTTACAGCATTTGGTTCCGATGCCTTATGCACACAACTGCAACTTTGCGTCGTGGTCAGTAATTGCAGGCACGTTTTAATCACAGAATAATTAGGAATACAGAAGTGAAATATTCGGTAGGCCAGCGAACTCAGTCACACACGCGAGCATAATGGCTTTCCTGGCCAGTGATAACTGGCAGCCAGCCCAATAGGAAACCTGCAGTAACATTCAGGAGCCAAACATTTATGGTGCTGGTATCAACAACCTCAGGCAGCCAATAAGCGACGAAGTTCGCCCGTATCAAATGAGCCGCCAGGTCATTTCACGTCTGTATTACTATTTAGTCTGTGTTTTAACTCTCATTTGTCTTGGGTTTCTATAAGTAGCGACAGGAAAATTCACGGGTTCACTAACCTATAGGCTAGCTTCCAAGACTACATGTTCACTGAAGAAGCCAACATCTCCTCATTGTCATTGGCTTCACATTGATTTAGCTAATCGACCTGAGTGGACCTGTTTCTAGTCGCTTCTTTATTACTGGTTTGATGCACTCTATGAGGTGTCAAATAAGTATAGAGGCAACTGCGAAAGCAACACAAACGTACAGTAGTTGTATTAATTCCAGCTTGTGACTAAAAGAAAACGCGAATTAGTCAGTTCCCTGTCTATTGGCACACCGCAGACGTATGGTATCAAAATAATTTTATTCTGATTGGTGAAGTCAAATGAGAGACGTGTCTGAACAAAGACACGCTGCCAATAACCATGAAGCTAAGCTGCATATGTGCACGTGAGACACTGAAACAAAGTGGGGCAAAAATCTTTTCGTGACAAAATCGTGGCCCTGCTCATATCTTGTGAGAATCCCTGCGGCGCGCAAAACGGCTCCAGACATGCGGCGCCCGTTAAGTATAAATGTTTCCGTTTTAGATGTGTTTGGTGTCTGCCGACAAGCGGGTAACAATAGAGAGAGAGAGAGAGATAGAGATAGAGAGAGAGAGGAGTAGGCCTGCGAGTTAGAGGCTCAAAAGAAACGGAGATGTAAAGGTGATTTTGAAGAGCGCGTCAAATGCGCCTCGTTGCCACAACGACTCTAGCTCTAAACTAGCGTGCAAGATTCCCACCAATCTATTTTTGCTTTGGGACTAAGCTGTGACCATTCAACTTTACCGATAGAAAGTCTGTAGCAAACTTGCTTCACATACATCCGGTTAGTGCATTTTGAAGTGCGGCAATCTGAAGAGGCCGTTTTTAGCTTTCTTGAAGAGCTTCGAAACAGTGTTTTTAATGAGGATGGTGTCTTAACAATGGCATGTTTTAGTTTCGTACGTTGGCACAATCTGCGCTGGCGGAACAGTTTTGAAAAAAAAAAATACTGTTTACAAACACACTGCAACGCATTTTAAGAGCGTGGTAGGCGGCACCTTTAACACACCGAAAGCTATGTAAAATATACCAGCGTAACAGTCTAGTTATTTTATAACATCTTTGGTTTGGTGGGCCAAAATGATTTTTTTAACCAATGATTTAAGGTTAACTGGCCTGTTATGCGGGCACATAATGACACGATTGGATGGATGCAATAACGTTACAAACATTTATTTCAGGTCGTTACACCATTAGGGCCTTTTTTTCTGTCCTAGAACACTCATGTGGCGCTTATGAAAACTTAGTAGGTATAATCCTACTCGGTAGTATTGGTTACATGACTGTATCTATTCAGCCGCTGGATGTTAAACGAGCGGATATAAATCCGATAAGTAGTATCTTGGAGGCCTAAAAAAACACGGCAAAGTCTGCAGAAACAGTAATTTTAATCGCCGATCTCGCAGAACTGTGTTATTGTACCAGGTTAGAACAGTGCAGAATATTTTTTTCTAATGGTACAATATATTTATATTACATTACACTTGAATACTAGTAACGTATACTTAGTGTACAAAAATGCTAGAGCTAATCACCAAAACTTAACACAGCAATACATTGCAAAGTGAATTTTTTTTCTGGCACACATAACATTTTGCATTAATCAGGGGTTTATTATGTGCTTCTAAAGGGGGATTGATCCCTGTCAGATAGGTTATACGGTTTTTCTTATAAATCAGGGAAGAGGCACGTTGTTTTACTTTTTTCACTCTGACAAAGCATAGTTTATTGTTTCATTCACTTTTTGGAATCCATATGGCATTGTTTCTGTTAATGTTGCGGTCTCTGTAGTCGCTCCCGTAAATAAAGCAATTTTTCCTTTTCAGCTGTTTCCCGTTGCAAAATAATGAATATATTATTGTTCCAGCAATTACATAAAATCGATTAAGTTTGTATCTATGCCCTGTCGCGACAAAAATGTTGATACATCGACTGGAACAGAAGTTATCGAGAAGAAACAGATAAATGTAAGGTGGTAGGGATCAATACCCCTTAATTTAAAATGTTAAAAATTTATCTGTGTAGAAGGAATAGTAACTAAATTATTAAGTAACTTATTAAAATTATTACATACCTGAATTCCATTTTCTGGCGATATTCATGCTTGATAAGCTCCTCCAAATTTCCCGTCCAACAAAAATAACACAATCCGGGATAGTACACAGAAAAAACGTTTTGTGATGGCTACAAATTGTTTTGTCGATATGGACCTCACAAAATAATTTTGTAGTGGTTACATATTTTTTTTTGTAGTCACTGCAAAACTTTATTTGGGACAGCAAAAATTTTTTGCGACCACTACAAAAAAATTTGGAAAGGTCCATTGTAACAAATTATTTTGCGGTGATTAATAAGTTTTTTTTTCAGTGTATTGTTTGCGAAAACTCACTCAAAACGCCTTTTTGTGTACGCATGCGGGAGTCTACGTCTGTTTACTCTTTACGCGTATTTTCCTGTATGTCGTCTGCTGGCGTCTATTTACCTTGTGCTGGTCCCGAGCAGGGTAAATCTGAGTGGATGCGACGACGAGATCGAGTTGAACATTTAGAGCTCTTGCGGCCCGGTAGATCTTTATCGCGTGAAGTTCTTGCAAAGTTTTAGAGTAATATCTACGCTACCGAGTAGATCCAATGTGGTTTTCATAAGCATATTGCAACTATTTTGTACGCTGGAGTACAATAGCAGAAAGGTGAAAAGTGTCATATCTTCTGTTAGCGTTCCGAAGCTTTTGTGTGTTGTCTCAGGTTTTTAACGCCAGAGTAATATAAATTGTATCTTGTTATTTCTTCTGTTAATATGAATACCTTGGTGCATAGCAATATTTTTGAAATGCTCTGGTTTTCATACAAACAAACACTTGCCGTTGAAAACTGCCGTTTCAGTGTAAGTAATTTTGAAATTTGAGATCCGAGATCCTTGAACTTGAAATACGAGAGCTCGTGCCAAGTTTATAATGATCTCGGCTCGAGGCGCGAAATATGACGGCGTAATAGAAGAGAAAGTGCTGATCTTGAATCAAAGTACTTAACTCCGAGATCACGCCTGAACCGCTAATGGCGTAATAAGGAAAAAAAGAGGTAAAGGGGGAATGTGTGGTCTATTATCAGCGTAGAGCCGGGGAGTTTTTTTTTACAGTCAGGCAGGCCTGCTACAAGAATAATGTCGCAATTTCATGAAGAAGATGAAACTTTTTTATGTCTACATAAACTAATGAAATAGATGTGTGTCAATACTCAGTGTTCAATAGAAAACAAAATCAACTTCAACATGTCATATTTAACCAAGAATTTTTGAAGGAGCACATTTTTGTAAATGTTGTTTTAAAAAACGTCGTGATACTATAGGAAATAGTTTTAAACTTTACAATGAACTGGTTCGGAACATATAAATATACTGCCGTAATTGTGTATTTATAAACCATTTACTTGTAGAGTTCAAAATGATGGCTTGTAGAGATACGGAAACGTTAAAGTGCGAGCAAATACTTGCGCGATGTTGACAAATTTTCAGCACACGAAGTAGCTGATGCCATAAACCCCGGACACGCTATTCAGAGGGGCCAGTTCACAACAACACGAACACGGGGATTTTTTTTTTTTTTACAGTTTACGACGCAGTACAAGGCCAAGTGAGACTTCTCTGCACAAAACAAGATGTTCAGGACACTGATAAATACACTAAAGACATTTGCAAAAAGTCACGAGGTTAGGGCAAGTAGAAATATACTCAAACTTTGGGCATGCAAACAATAGCCAGAGTATAGTTGACACACATCCACGAACTTACGAGAGTTAACTTTTCGATCAACTCCTTGCTACCCTGCTCTGGAGAAGGGTTAGTGGCTGTAGAGAGACGACAGTCGTCCCCTAACAGCACAGAATATCCCAGGAATATCCCATATTTGTCCCGAATGTACCAAATATATCCCGGACATCCATAAGATATCCCTGGGATATTCTAATGGTACATCATATTTTTTTTATAATGCATGACAAATAGAAATATGGACGTATGAATTTCAGTAATGCACAATTAAAATACACTAAAACAGTTTAAAATTTCGAGAATTTTTTTTTGTAAATCCTCAAAGTATATTCATAGGATATCACAAAATAATTTCCCCTGGATATCGTTTAAGTACATCCATGACATAGCTCTACTGTACAACCAGTGCATGTCCTGAAAGTACCTTTATAGGAAAATAGATTTTTGCTTTCCTTGGACACTGCTGGGGCCAGATTAAATATTGCTATTCAGATGTGCAGCCCAAAATTTGCACCTGTGTTGCGTCGCTTTGGAACTAAATATGACATACACGTCCCATGGCTGCCCCATCGGGATGTCCCATGGATATCCAAAGTGTGATCTTTGGGACGCCTAAGGATCATTCAAGGGACATCCTATAGATATTACATGATATACCAGGGATATTCTGCAGATCCGAAAAGGATATTCCATGGGCATCCATGGGATGGCCTTGCGCTGTTAAGGTCACTTGGCGTGAAAAACCTAAGCACTGGACATAACGAAAACTGTAATGAAGTAAGACTAAACACACAGTGTCCAAATATCAAAGAAACAATTGCGAAACTATACAGTGGTTGTATAACTTCAATAACTTGTTAAATATATGCTGCGGACGTCGCATTTACCAAAATATAGGCACATGTTCATTCCCGCCATTTTAAATCCTTAATATCCAGGGTATGGCCATGCCTATAGAAATGTATGGGGCATACACGAAGCCGTCTTTATGGATGTCACATCATTGCGACCTCCTATTTATTACCTAATCGTTATGTGATAAATTCGTGATCAAGCCCTGCTTCAAGTAAATAAGTAGTTAACCAATGCTATTAGTTACATATCTTAATTGCATTAACATAAGAGGTGTGTTTGTTTTTTAAAGGTTAATAAACACAAATATTAAGTACCCTACATAGTCAACTAAAAAAGCTGCTTCAAAAACGTCGTAAGAAGCTATATACTGAGTATTCTTACCTCCATAGAAACAGCATTACAGGTGTTTGCCACAGTCTTGGTTATAAAAATAATTACATCATGATACCTCTCGCCAGCGCTTAAGACATAGATACTAAGTGCTGACCAAAATCTCTTCACTTCAACTCCCAGTTTTTAAGAAAATATAATACAGTCTGAAAGATTCTATAGTAATGAGGGCTAAGCCAAGATGAACGAAATACGGTTGGAAGGTTCGACAGATACTGAGCTTCGCCGAGTATAATTTATCATGTCCTTTGTACTAGCCATAACTCCGAGGTAGGCAGCATCCTTAATTTCTAAAACTGTAGTAGAATCTTGGGGTGGAGCTTGCACTGGATTCCCATAGCAGGGCAACCACCCGGTCAGGGACGAAGACCTGTTGTTGGAGGAAGGGGTGTGTGTAGGTACAATAATGGATGTCGCTGGGTGACGGCATGCGACGTGCATCTGCAGGGTCGGTGGTCGTCACAACAGGCGGGCCGCCCGGGGTGTTGCGCGTCGTACCCACCGCCCCGACGTGAGGCGCTGCTGAATGGGGTCCTTAGTGTTGGGAGACGTCCAAACTGCCTCCGTGCCCCTCCCCACATACCCGTCAACTTAGATCAGCCCCATGCCGTTGCGAAGAACAAGAGACATGCCACCTCAGACCATTATCCTCCTTTGCCCTTGTGGTCACCAGTTACAGTAATGTGGTCACTTTGGGCGTTCGAGTCCTAGAAGTGCGGAAGCTGTAAAGGCGTCACAGCGAGCTCAACACGCCTGAACCTAGCCTCTAGGCACAACTCATTAAACTGGTGTGCGGTCTTCTCGTCGATTACACTCCTCTATAATACATTATTGTTAGAGACATGAACTTTTCGCGAAAAGAATTTTGCCCCACTTTGTTCCAGTGCCTTATGTGCACGTCTGCAGTTCTGCTTCATAGATATTGGCAGCGTGCCTTTGAACTGCGACGTTTCTCATTTGACTGTACCAATCACAATAAGGTTACTGTAACACCACACGTCTGTGATTTGCGTGTTAAACCCCACGGCACACGAATGTCAAAACATCCAATCTCTAACCGTGAAGCAAGTCTGCAGACGTGCACACAAGTCACTGACACAAAGTGAGGCAAATTTCTTTTCGCGAAAAGTTCATGTCTCTAATTATTGTACGCTCTAAATCTTAATTAGCGAATATTCACTGATTCACGCTGATGGACGGAGCAGTTTCAACAATTTGAATAAGTGAAAATAGTCACTGTTTAATTTGTGAATATTTACTGATTTCCTTTAAGATTGCCAACATCTCACAAGTGAATCAGTGAATATTCACAGTTTTTCTAGTTGTTTTCTAAGAACGGTTTTCACTTATTGAATCAGTGAAAAATTACTGGAAAATCTGTGGACATTCAATTATTAACTTGTGGAATGTTGGCACACACTATTGGAATCAGTGAATAGTCACAGCTTTCACAGTGGTTTCTCACTGGTTCAATTTGTTGAAACTGCTCCATACATCGGCGTGAATCAGTGAATATTCACTAATTCAGATTTAGAGTGTACATACTTCTTAAAAGATTCCGTGCCAAGACTTTCATTCCAAAAATGGAGAGCAAATACCACCATTTTCTGGAACTATAAAGTTTGATTTAATGAGTAGTGGTCAACCTGAAATATGTCTATATATATATTAACGTACCGTACTTAAAATGCTATTCTTAAGCCAACATCACTCATTCGCATTGAGCAGTTTTTGTATAATCTTGTAATTGACTAAGTTCTGCACGCCGCTCAGCGGTCAGGGATGACAGCATTTTTAAGGGTGTTCAAGTTGGAAAAAAGTAATCAAAATATTTTAGTTTGTTTGAAATATGGTTAGTTTTATACACGTTACTTTGGAGCGCATTTTTCTCTTACAAAAATTAGTGTAGCCAGTTTTCCCATGACGGCATTTCAAAGTCCAAATTTTCATATTTTTACTTTATATAAAACTGAAAAACCAATACACATTACGAAATGACAAAACTCACATTATAACTACATTTCCCGAGCTACTGCTTGAAGTATGTAAAAACCTACTGCAAAAAATTTGTATTAAAAAAATTCTTACCGTTCCTATTTTCTGATATATTTAGTAATTTTTTAATACAATTTTTTTATAATGGGGTTATATATGCTTCAAATCGTAGACCTTGATACGTATTTTATTTTTTCATTACGTTTGCCGGTTCTCAAGTTTTGTATGAAATAAAAATATGCAAATTTTGACTTTGAAATACCGCTATGGGAAAACTGGCTGAGCTATTTTTTTTTGTAAGAGGAACATGTACTTTCAAGTAATGGCAACAAAACGAACCCTATTTTTATAGAAACACAAAAGTATGATTTTTTTTTCCACTTGAACACCCATAAGGGCGTTTACGTGGCAAAAGTACATACTTTTATATTTGTACGACATACTGTTAGTTTTATAGACGTTAATTGTGACTACAATTTCCACCCGTGAAACTTTTTTTAGCTCTCGTTGTTATCTCGTAGCGTCATGTCATAAAGTCAAAATTTGCATGTTACAGGAACATGATAATATCAAAAACCAACTGACTTACTCGAATGAAATAATTTACACCGAAATTAGATAGTATGCGCCATATGCTAAAAGATTTAAAACCACACAACCAAGACTTTGTATTTTTTTAAAAATAGCCGTATATAAAGGAAAAAATTGTTGGTTTTTGAATTTTGTAAAAAATACAAAGGAATTGCAATGTGTGAATTTAAACATTTAAGCATATGACCCATACTATCTCATTTCTATGTAAATTATTTCATTCGCGTAAGTTAGTTGGGAGCTGAAAAGGTTTCACAAGTGGAAAATGTAGTCAAAAGTAACGTCTGTAAAACGAACACTGTGTCATACAAATACAAAATTATGCGTTTTTGCCACGTGAACAGCCTTAAAGTCGCTGCTTAGCTTGTCGTAGCCCTCGCGTGAGCATGGTCATGAATACACGTGCGAAAATTTATTACACAGGGCTCAGTGTTTGTCGAGCCTTCATTTACACCCCCAGTGATTTTTTTTATCTCAATGAGGCACACATTGCTATAGGATCATTACGGCGTTTGTTCAATTACCTGAAAACTATGAAAAATACGTGTCTTCATTTATAAATAAACTTGAAAACATTGTCTCATGTATTTTTTTCCTGCGGGTTTATTCATGTAACAATATTCTCTTTTTCTCCTTTTTTTCATTGTAGGAAATGATTTTAGTTTGAAAGCGATATCATTAAAAATGAGCATGCCCCAAAATTTGGAGCGGAGTGACTTGATATGAGGTGTTTTTTTTTTTTATGGGACGTTAAGGACTTGTTCCCGAGTTTTTTTTCAGATTGGTGCCAATAACTCAAATATTTTTTAACCAAAAGTTTTGAAAAAATTTGAGTCAATGTGAAATCACACGATGCACAATACTGTGGACGCATTTTTTTTAAAATAATGTACCATTCGCCCGCAAAAAAATAATTTCCTTCATTTTTGCTTATTTTCACGACGAAAAACGTGGTACTTTGGGTAATTAAATCTAAAAACCGTTCAGTATAATTCTACAAAAAAAATTCAGCTACAAATTATAACATATAAGTGTCAAAACTGTGCAGCGAAATTTTGATATGAGTAGCAATAAAAAATATTTTCGAAATCACTGCAAAACTCTTTAACAAGGCCTTAAGCGTGTAACGCGCAAAATCGCTCAGACAGGCGGCGCCCTTAAGGGAGTCCAAGTGGGGAAAAATCATAACTTTATACATGTGTGAAATTGTGTTAGTTTTGTAGATGTTACTTGGGAGTAGATACATTTCCCTCTTACGAAAAAAAAAAATGTCTCGGCCAGTTTTCCTATTATGGCATTTCAAACAAACTACAAAAAACAATGAACATAAATTAAATAAAAATTTTACACTTGAACTATATGTCACGGACTAACTGCCTGACATGTTTTAAAATCCATTACAAAATATGTATATTTTGAAAACAATTTCTCAAGTTTTGAATTATTTGCCTTTTTTATCGATTTTTTAAATTCAAAAATATTTTGTAATGAATTTTAAAACATGTCAAACTGTAGCCTGTGACTTGTAGTTTCGGTGGTTATTGCAGCATATATGAACTAAAAACGTGCAAGTTTTGACTTTGACTTGCCGTTATGGGGAAAACTGGTAAAGCCAAATTTTTTTTTCCGTAACAAAAAAATTGTACTGTCAAGTAATGTCTACAAAACTAACACTATTTCATTCAAATATAAATGTATGATTTTTCCCCACTTGGATGACCTTGAAGCCGTGGTGTAATCAGGCCCTATCGCACGAAGAGGGTGAATTTGGGGGGGGGGGGGGCAGAGGACCGTATTTCCCGTGCCTCACATCATATATGGTGTCACAATCAGGATACGATGTTTTCAATTCAAACTATAGGATCAGTATTTCAATTCAATGCTGAAAAAATTGTAAACCTTCACGAGTTCACGCACGGATCCCTACGGATCTGATAAATGAGTAGGTCATTAAAAAAAAGGTTGTTTTTTTATGAGATTCATTAATTTGTAGAGACACTAATTTTTTAAAAAATAATGTTGCAACATATTATTTAAAGGTCTTACGTGCACATATGCAGCTCTGCTTGGTTGTCAGTGATTGGGTGCTGTTAAGTCCTCAACTTGTTGGGATTTTACCCGCCAATCACAGAGGTGTTGTGTCGCAGTAACCTTCCTCTGTTTGGTACAGTCAGTCGACAGACGCCTCTGCACTAATACACTCTGTCAATAACCACAAAGCTGAGCATATATATGCACGTAAGACTTTTAAACAAGTAAATTAACATTAGTTTACATTATTTTCACCAAAAATCAGTGGCGATATCCATTTGTTTCATATGATGCTTCATTCGGGAACAAAAAGGGCTCCATTCCAAGGCATATAACACAAATATCATCATGTCTGGAATATTACTTAGTCAAACACCAGGAATGTCTTTTACAATTGCCCATTTCTTTTTGTAGTGTCGTGTGTTATATACTACGTTAATATCTGCTTTGGCATACTAGTTTTGTAATATATTTTTAACTTTAAACAACGCATGTTATTTCCACGTTCAACACAGGGCCCTAGTCATTACTAAAAGTGCTAAATTTCTTGATTTTAAAAGAATTCAATTATGTGTTTCATACTAAAACTCATGTACCTACCGCGAAAAAAAAAAATTATTTAATTTGTTTATCTCAATCATATATTATTTTACTATTACATATGATACCAAAGTATTCGGCTTGTATTGGTTTTGCGGTATAGTGCTAAATGATATTAGTAGATTCATCCCATTTCATTCGTAAAAGAAAATTAAAAAAAAAAATCGTCAATCTGATGTTCGGTAATAGCCTTAACCGGTGTATATCGTTGTTTCAAACTCTGATGAATCCACTGGTGAATTTTCAAAAACGCGGAATACCCGTCACAACCTTCATTTCCCACAAGCTGTCATAAAACGCTTATAAAAACCTCACTCTACCTACTCGACAGAGTAAACTCCACTCTAAAATCGTGCTAGAACCTCATGCGATAAAAGTCTACCGACCAGCAAAAACTCTTAACATCCAAATCGATCTCTTCTCCGGATGTACTCAGTTCTACACTGCTCGGGAGGAGTTTATCAAGTAAATCAGTCACCAGAGTACGTAATTCAGTAATGGATTAAATTATATAATTATTAATTACTACGCTTTCTAAGCATACGTACTTTAAACAGTTTAAAATTGTGTGCATATCGTTAAATCTTGATTAATGCAAACAAAAATATGAGTTAATATGTCAGAGAACTTTCACTTTACAATCCCTTACTGCTGTGGAAATTTTTGGGGGTTAGCTCTAGTATTTTTGTACAGAGTACATTAGTAGTACGCAATTGTAACGCCATATAATTACGTATATTGTACTAATACATAACTATGTTCTGCAATGTTCTAACTTGGTCTTATAATATAGGTCTGCCAGATCGCTGACTGAAATATACCGCTTATGCAGACTTCGCCGCATTTCTTTTTAAAGTCCGCCGGAATACCACTCATCGAGTTTATGTGCGCTCAGAAAAAAAACGTTAAACATCCAGCACTGAGTAGAACGGATTACGTGTTCAATACTGTCTATTAGATTATGACCTATACCTACTACGTTTTCGTAAGTGCCTATAGTTGAACTAAGGTTAATTCTACTACAGGTTAGAAAGAAAAAGTGTTTTTTTTTTATGAAAGAGTTTGACACAGGGAAAATTTCTGCCGTTAGTTTCGCTGCAATCGCATGTGGACCAAAAAAATACGAAACTGTAGTAAAATTGATAGGCTTGGAAACGACAGAAGTCATTTAACTTAATTTTAAGGTGATACTAAACCGATTTCGCGTTTTAGATTATCAACTTTATGAAACATAACATTCAGGAGAGCTCTGCGAGTGTTCAGTTTGCATTCATTAGCGATACTAGCGCTCAATTTTCCCTGTGCCGAAATTTTAACATTGATAGTAGCATTAACCTTAGTTGAACCAACGTACTCGTTATATGTCAAAGAGGTAAATCCTCTGGTCTCAATTTACCCTTCTTTTTACTAATATCATTTTTTAATTATAAAAGGAAGCAACCATCGTAAAACCGCTATGTAGATTGATTTATTGTTGTTTAGTTTTTTCATAGAAAAAAAATACTTTGGGCTAGTTATCGTTTTAAAGCTGTTTTATTAAAACATTATTTTACCTGATGTAACCAAACCTCAAGTGGTAATTGTTTATGGCTAGACACAAATGTAGATGTGTACTATTACTAGAGGCACGATTGTTCCGCGTATTCATCCGGCAGCAGCCACGACAGTTCAGACCACGGTCATAGAAGTACAGGTCTGGACACTCGCCTATCTACCAATGTATTTTGCTTGACCCCTTTGTTGTTTGGCTGTAGTTCACCAAGTTACCGAGAATGCTGTACTTTTTGACGCTGTTTTCCGGGCGGTCGGACTCAAACTCCACCCACATTTTCCCATTGTTAAATTTATAAAGTAAATAAAGATTGCTGGAACCTTTTCTTAAATGTTTGAGCGAAGGAAGTATTTCATAAATTAATGAAAATTACGTTTTGATTAATTGTTTATCTCATTGGAAAGGAAGTGGGCGGAGTTTGAGTCCGACCGCCCTAACATCAGCGCCAATGAAACACAATATTCTCGGTAACTTGGTGAACTACAGCCAAACAACAAGGGGGTCACGTTTCCAGGCGAGTGTCCAGACCTGTTCTTCTGCGGCTGTGGTTCAGACCTATACACGCACTGGCCGAAGTCGAACGTACATTGGCTTCGAACCTACAAACAGGCAGCCAGTGTTATCCCCGCGCATTATTTCCTTTCTTATTACTGGCTTGCAGAAGTAAACGGCGTCTCAAACAGCTGTCATCTAATTACAGAAGTGAAAGTGAAGTATATGTTGTTGACGTTCATCCTGGCCTAGAATCAATACGCGAAATACTCGTGCCTCTAACTATTACTTCTACGCCTTAAGCTCGGTAACTGTCGAAATCTACGCCAGGATCACAAATAATGTGCATACGCCCCTATAACTATATATAACAAGTTACGAACTTACACAAGATCCTTTGCGTGTCAAGCATATATAAGACGTAAAGCAAGGTATGTAATTATTTTAGAATCACACTTTCAACAAAACATTCGCAATGATTTCTTGCAATTATATTAAATACGTTTTGAGGTTATATCACCCACATTTAATTTTAGTGCATAACGGTAATTTTTACAATGTTTCAGTAACTAATGATATGAACATAAACATTGATAAATAATAATGACAAACGTTGTACAATAATCACGATAGAGCTAATTTAAACTTCGTGATCTTTGTTATTGCACTACGCGTCCTCTAAAGTTGATGTTATGTTTGGTTCTGAAGTATGCTGAAATTTAGTGAAACTTCCACGATCAGTCAGTGTTACATCACAAACGGTTGAATGAAACAATTTTTTGTAGAATATACGCCAATGTCCTGGTGTAACTACACTAGGTTCAGTGAAACAAAGCTGTAACATACGGTACGGCTCATACAATTACGGTGCGAAATTATAACCTAGGTAATGTTAATAAATAAAGTATTTTAGAAACATGTATTGCTTAAAATATATATATACTACCACGCTGTGGGTTAACCTTGGCAAACTTAGTTCATTTAGACTACCAAGTTTATACAAAAACATATTCGGTAGTTTGTAATTTTATAATCTGACAAAATAAAATTACAAAATTATGTTTTCGATTTTGCACAAAAAATCAGTTCACGTGATGAAAAGTGCCAACTGGGACACATGTGTTGATACGTTGCTTAAAGTAGACGCACCGCTCTCATACCTACAATATACAAAAACGAAACTACTTACAGTTTATTGTAGATTCTTGCCAACAGAGCTGAATTTTCGTCCAGTTGTAATAAGTAACTTGTAGAGTGAACTGTGAAGAGTTGTAAAGCACTATCTGTAGCACGCAACGTACGAACGAAAAACCTTTAGCGCACACAACAGTTTTGACAAACCCGACACACACATACTTAAATTAGGCCTACATTTCCGGTTACGACTTGTATTTCGATAGTCACTTTTTCCTTCCACGCACTGAAGTTACTCACCATACGCACATCAACAATTTCCAACTGAATAATCAGCCACGTACTTCCCCGAAATCTGAAGGGAGGAAACTTGAAATATTAAAAACATTTCTATTTTCGTCACTTAACGGCATTCCCTGAGAATGTTTCACTTCCACTAACGCACGTCCAGTCCAGAGGCAGGTCTGCCAACGGTCCAGGCGTACCAACTGCGTATTGCTGTGTCTAGGTACCCTACGAAACCGTGGGAACAACTGCGTTGTGAACCGTCACGTGTCACGGCTAACATGCTAACATCCTGTCCAATATGTTCGAAAGGAGTGTGAGAAACTAGACACCGCTACTGGAATAAGGAAAACTAAAACTTACCAAACATGCCCAAAGCCTGGGCTCTAAAATAAATTACCTACACCAACTGCACAAAAATAAAACTGAACTTGACTGAAATTTATTTCTATTTCAGTATTTAAATCAACATTTCATAAATAATAGGCTATGTCAGGTGGATCCATAAGAAATAAAAACAATTTAACATAATCATAATTTTTAAATTTTAGCATTACGTCAACAACAAACTCTTGAGGAAGGACCCTAAACAAATTAAGAATAAAGATGTTACAGTGCAATCTCACAGTTATCATTATTTTTAAGTATGTACTTGTCAAATATGACGACCTTCAAATTCAATAATGAAACTAAGTAAAATTTATAAAAAATAATAATACATTGTCTCTTTACAATAGTGAAAAAATTCTGTCAAGTTATAAAAGGGATTATTTAACAACAAAAACGTGAGTTGTTGCTAAATTTGTTTATGTGATAACACTAATTTCACGAGAAAATTTATTATAGGTCCTCTAATTAGTTGTATGTCTTGAATATAGTGTATCAGTGTAATTTATATCCCTTGTTGCGTAATTATGGACATCCTTTCTCTTCTCGAGTAAACACAAGTTCCAATGAACAAACAATATACTTTCTAAAACATACAAATTCACAATTGTCATAAATGTCGCTGAGATAAAAAGAGTTCTATGATATGGTTTAATTGAAGAACCTGTAACAATTCTGATATGTTTTATTTGTAAGAACATCACCACGTGGTACCATGTGCATTACACGAATTTTCCCACAACTACAAACTATATAACATAACACTCTGACGAAAAGCAAAATATACTCACCTAATCGAATGCAAAAATAATACATTAATAACTTATTATTGACGTGTTATTTTTACAACTAGCTAATTCAAGAATGCAATCTACACTGAAGCTTTGTACTCTGTTAATATGGTTGCGTAACTCATAATTATACGTAACAGGAGATGAGTTACCATTTTAGAAAGATAGAGCACAGGAAGGTGTTTTGTTTCCAACTATTAGTTTCTGGGTTGGAAATTGTATCTAGAACCAAAAATGCAAAGTAAGATGAACTTTTCCTTGATTCTGCTTCCTAGGTATTTTGGCGAGCTTTTAAAAGTTGTTTTCAGTCTGTTTTTTTTTTTTTTTTTTTTAATCACCTAGAAGCCACAAGGGTCTTATACTACCAACAAATGCTGCCTACAGAATGTTCCGGCATAGTTATAAAAAACTGCTTCTAAGTTAAATATTGCTCAAAAAGGACACTAACTGTTTTAGTGTCCCTTTCCCTGTAAGAATATATCATTAGGAAGGGTGTAGGAGTAGAGAAACTTAGTGCTCATTTTATTTTATTTTGCCATCTATAAACCTCCACCATGACTGCAATACGGTATTGTAAATTTGGTTACTTTTATTAAACTACGTAAATGATTGCTTGTTTTCATTTTTGTCGAGAAATGCAGCATTTCTATCTTAATGTCGAATGTTGATTTCCTTATATTGTCTTCACACAATATTATCAATTACCATGTTTTATTCTGGCGCCCACCCACACAAATTTGCGACACATTAATTTCGTAACATTTTCTACAGGCCTAGATAAATGTGCAGTAGTTAAAATTTGGTAATGAAAGAAGGAAGCAGTTAAATTGTCATAAAATGATATTTATGACACTTCAAACAATGATTGTAAAATGAACAAGAATTTATTTGTAAAATTCTTATTATTTGGATACATACAAAAATGTTTGTAAACACACATACATTTGTATATTTACAAGCATTTCCTGTAACGCATATCTACAAAATTTTCGTAGCCTTACAATAAAGAATTCTTTGGAAACTAGTTTCCAAAGAATTTTTTTGTAAAAGTACAAAATTTAGTTCTACTCTGTTGGCCGTACTCACTTTTAATTTTATTTTCTGCTACGTATCGAAGATGAAAGAATAATTTACTTGAAATGATACGTAAAAAGTCTCACTTGTCGTGACTTTAGTAAAACGCAATATTTCAGGAAAAATTCGCGTATTCACTGACCTGTAGGATAGCCTCCAAGAATTTATGTTTACTCATTCAGACAGCAGCTTCTAATGGCTCGCCGTTGACTCGGTTACATTACATTATTTCGCCTACACTTAGTTTCTCCTTTATTATTGAATCAGCGCCTTACAGGAGGTGTCATATTAGGCAAGGATAAATAACGAAAATTACACAAACTTACGAATGTTTAAAATTTAAACTTGTGCTCAAATAAAAACGCACATTTTGCATATCCCTATGTAGGTATTAGATTTATCTGGGTGGTTTTGTAGGAAATGTGGGGAAGAAGTATTGCATATCTCCGCAAAAGAAGAAACGTTTTTCAACCTCAACTTTATGCCGTGTTCCGATTCACCCTTTCAGTTAGCTAAATGATCACGTGATCAAGTTAGGCACCAGTAGAAAGCCGCGACCTTCGGTTTGGCAACCCTGCCAGAATGAGTCGTCCAATAGTGTTTTGCTCTTTTACACGGCAATGGCGTTTCCCAATTCGTTTCTGTGTAGGATAAACAGGCATATCGGCGAAAACCACTGAAGCGTAAAAGAGCTAAAACCGTTGTTAAATTGACCGTCGCTGAAAGTTGTTGTCCTAATATCGCGAACTTCTACTAGATACAGCTATGGTTCGAGTCACGATATCGTGGCAAAAGTATGCTAGTTTCAATGCCTAGCTCGTAACTGCATCTCTGCTTCGTGCAGGGGCGTAATTTAGGGGAGGCAGGTGGGAGGTGCAAATGCCCTCCTGGATTTAGAAGGACAAGTGTATAAATTTTTTTGTGTGTTTTGTTATTTGAATAATGCTAACGTAAGCACATAGTTTCTGGTTTATACATGCTTAATTAATAAAAAAAGATGCAACAAGGTCACTGTCGCCGAAAAAAAATCTTGCCCCCCCCCATCCTCCAAAGAAAAACCTGAAATGACGCCTCTGGCGAGCGGTTGGGCATTTTAACTCTCACTAGTCTTAAGCTTCTCCTGGAAAATCACAGAATGGTGGCTGAATGGTCAACCCTCTCGTCTCCCACCAAGGTGATCCGGGTTCGATTCCCGGTGGGGTCGGGCCCCGGATTTTCGCATGTGGGAATCGTATCGGACGATGCTGTTGGTCGGCGGGTTTTCTCGGGGATCTCCCGTTTCCCCCGCTCTTTCATTCCGGCGCTGCTCCATACTCACATTATATCACATATCACCAGTGCTAACACAGACCTCTATCTCTCACTCACAGATGTATTGTGTCACAGTAACCTGATTCTGAGAGGTGCATTCAAATGAGAGACATGTCTGAACAAAGACACGCTGCCAATAACCATGAAGCACAGCTGCCGATGTGTACATTAGGCACTGTAACAAAATGGTGCAAAAATCGTTCCGACACAAAATCGCGTCCTTTAGCCATAGCGCTAGATAACGTGTTAAATAATTTTCCCATATTCCTTTTGTATTTCTACATAAAAACGGTCTTGGAAGTAAATTCAAATGAAATGTTTTTTTTTTTTTTAAATGAAAACCATAATTTTACTGTGTATGCAACCACGGGCCCGGGGAACCCTACAGTATACGTATACAGAATGTTGCAGAATTACTTGTCAACTATCTAGAGGAAAAATCCTCTCGTCTAGAGAAACAAATAATATTTTCGATCATATATCCGAAAATGCGCTATTTCCAGATACGATGGTTTATCGCGGGAAAACTTGACTGTTTGCTGGGTTTCAACGTACGATCAGATTAGGAAAAGATTACTGGCTTTCGATTGTACTCGGAGCTGTTACCCCATTTGACTGAGCCAATAAGAAAAGCCGCTATTGTAATATTTGACGCCTATTGTTGGTCTGCAGGCAGCTACGTTGTGTCAGACGTATAACACCCAACCATACATGTCGCAAGAAACAACAGTGTTTTGAAGGGTATGTTGGCACAAAAATCTTTCGCGATATACCATCATTAGGGACCCTTGATTTTCGCGAAAAGATTTTTGCCTCACTTTGTTTTAGTTCAGTAAGTGCACATCTGCAGTTCTTCTTCGTGGTCAATGATTGGATATTTTAACTCTCATGAGCCTTGGGATTCTAGCGGCAAGTCAGAGACGTGTGGTGTTGCAGGAACGTGATTGTAATAGGCTTAGTCAAATTATATATGGCTCTTAACATAGACACGCTGCCAGTAACCATGAAGTAGAATTGCAGATGGGCACTTAAGGCACTGAAACAAACTGAAGCAAAATTCTTTTCGCGAAAAACAATGGTCCCTAACCATCATCTGTAAATATTTCTACACTGTAGCTTACAGTACATTATATATGGCGCACAGCGCGCAGGCTGGATCGTGTTATTGTGAGAATATCATTGCAGTTATTACTGGCAACTGCATACAAGACAAGTCGTATTTAATTGGACGGTAGGCACTGTCCGATATAGCGTTCCACACTATCACGATCCATTGTAAATCACGAAACATGTAGAACCGTTACGGTTCGCTTTCGGGCCTTACAAATAAAATAGACACACAATTTTGCAACAGCCTGTACACACAACCAGACATGCACTTGATAAAAATGTAAGAAATAAAATAGAAATATTTAAACGGTAATGCCGGTGGCGAAGGTCGCACCCACACTTGGGCCGTCATGTCGTGTGCAGTTATGACGCCCTCGCTTCCAATCCTTGTAGAGCGCTGTGCCCACGAGAACTCTGCTGCTGCTACACCTCCAAGGTCACTCGTGGGAGGGTCATCGTTGACCTCTGCCATAGCCACCCGATATCGTGCAGATCTCCCGTGTCCAGCCAAACTGACTGTGGCACCCACTCACTATCAATATAAAAAATGAAATGTCACGCTGTTAACGATTATTGTAAAGTTTACGAGGAGTCTCGGAAATTCACAAACAAACCAACATTTCTGTATACATGAAATAAATAATGTTCGGAAACTTGGCTGAGATAGTGTGGACTGAGGAAGTGGCGGGACCAAGGGAAAGTTATCCAGTGTGCGGTTTTTCAAGGGTTATGTCACAGCCGCCGTCTCAAGTACAGTAATGCAAACTGTGATATTACCATACGGCAATTTCTGGATGTCACACACACATATAGGTCATTCGGAATAAAGTGAGCACTAAAGATTTAACCTTTGAAAAAAATCACTAGCCGTTACTGCATATTAGTCAACATTAAAAACAGTTGAGCACTAAAGATTTAACCTTTGAAAAAAATCACTAGCAGTTACTGCATATTAGTCAACATTAAAAACAGTTACATTATTGTTTGTATGGTTGGTAGCGAATAACTGCATGTAGTTCCGTGTATTTTCTTATTTGAATACAGCATTAGTGAAACAACATCAATTGCAAACGACCTCTCTGTATTTAATATAATTTAAAATATTTATTTTAGTTCTTACCGACATACCTACTGACTGTATAATTTTATTTAATTAGCGGCAGCACAAAGCGACGCAACCGAGTCGATTATCGTTGGCACATGCCGCTAACGCTTCGCGCCACAGAGGTAGTTTAAAATTTCACCGACAGATGGCACCAGAGTTAGGTTTTCACTGCTTGGAAGCGAATTGCGTCATTCAGTTTGTTTGTCCGTTGTGGAATGAATATCGGTTTCTGATAAACACTTATAAAAGTATTAGAAGTGACTGTTCATGAATATCATTGATAAATTATGTGAAGTCGTTAGTAATGTAAGTTGTTATGTTTTATGATCGCCAGCCTGAGTATCTGGAAATAGAAACAGCATTTTTTCCCCTATTTCACACATTAAGAAAATACGTTATGTATTGTTTCTCTTTACGTGCGTCGTCGTCGTTCTTTACAATATGCTGAACGGAACTTGAAATCTTGAGTTGCATGTGTCGTGTGTGTTTTTAGTGGCGGTTTAAATTTAAAAGTTCGAATACACTGTGCATGCATTTACGAGATTCGTAACGGTAATAGCGCCGTTAGAGTAGACGCAGAAGAACCAGTGTTATATAAGACGTTTACTCGCAGGTATTTATAACTAAGATTATTACTGAGTAGGCCTATAGCATATATTCAACACCCGTGAATTTAAAGAGTACATATTGTAGCTAAAATATATCGGAGCACTGTTACGTAAATGTAAACATTGTACAAGCCTATGTAAATAAAAGCACGTGGCAATGTTGATGTTTACATGTAGCGGAAATATATAAACTGGCAGAAAATAGAAATTAATCAGGGTTTTTTTGAGTGCTCACTTTATTCCGAATCACCTATATGAATGTTTATACACAGAATGTTTCTGAAATATTTTTACAAACTTTGGGGGTAGGTTCTTGTACCAAAACAAGAAAAATAGTTCAAACCATTAGTTTTTGAGTCACTAATGCAAGTTTAGTTCAATGTGGTGCAGGGTAATCAGTTTTGTAAACAGTACTCGAATAATGTTATTGATTGCAGATGCCCTAATTTCAATCCTCTTAGCATTGGCGAAAGTGTCATAAACTCATAAAGTCAAAGGCTGTTTCCGAATTCATAGGATTAATCCTCGGATTCCTGAATCCTCGCAGCATTCACAGCAATGCATCCTTCGCGGAAAGGGTGCATTTGTGTATAAACATACCTTCCGAATTCCCAATTCAAACAAAAGACTATCGCACGGGCGTAAGGATGCTTGCCACGCATCCTTGAGCCAAGGATATGTGGAAGGGTGCATCTTGGATCCTCGGTAGAATTCGGACACGAATAAAAATGGCCGCATCCTTCATGATGCACTTTTCAAGGATGCGAGGATGCGAAGGATCCTTCAAGGCACTATTCGGAAACAGCCAGTAAATGTTCGAAATGACAGCCTCTTGCTTCCACACACAGATGCACACGTCGGATTATGCACTGTCGCAACCCTTCCAAACACTCCCACATGTCTGTTTCACAGGCGTCCATGGCAGGTTGATGAAACATATCTGCATTGAGAATATCGCCTACGTAAACCAATTGTTTGAGGTGGCCCCACAGATAAAAATCTACAGGATAGAGGTCGGGGAACGTGAAGGCCATGGAACCGGTCCACCCCTATCTATCCATCTGTCCTGGAAGATATCACTCAGTGCATCTCGAAAAATGTGGCCTAAATGTGCTGGCGCACCGTCGTGCATAAACACAAATGTAAACAAGTTTCCTTAGTAACATATCGTCACAGAGGATACCAATAAGTTTATGACACTTTTACCAATGCTAAGATGATAGAAGTCAGATCATTTGCATTCAATAACATAATTCAATGACTGTTTACAAAACTATACTCCATTTCATGTAAGTTTGGATCAATTTGACAGCAACTTATGGGCAAACATGTGTAATATTTTGTGATTTGTGTCACTACACATGACAAACTTTGCAGTACATTTGTTGAAATGGACATTTCAGGTTCATTTTAGAGCTAAAAATATCTTGCATTGTGCAACAAATCACAAAATACTGAAAATTATTGCCCATAAGTTGCTGTCAAAATTATCCAAACCTATATGAAACAGAGTATAATTACTTTGCAACACATTAAACTGAACTTAATTTAATAGCTCAAAACCTAATGGTTTTCGGAAATATGTTTATATGAACGTATTTTTCTTGTTTTAGTGTAAGCAACCTACCCCCGAAGTTTGTAAAAGTATTCCAGAAAAAGAATTTACGATGCCAGTTTGAACGCACAGTGTGGCAACACTGTGCCCTCATGCGCTCTCTACAACCAGGCATTATTTTATGTATGTTACCTCAGATAAATGTAGAATTATGGTTGGACTGCTCGGAATTTGAACCTTGCGCCCTTAATATATTGTCAGGACAGTGACATGTACGTACGTATGTATGTACGTATATAAGTATGTATGTATGTACGTATGTATGTACGTATATACGTATGTATGTATGTACGTACGTATGTATGTATGAATGAATGTATGTATGTACGTATGTATGTATGTGTATATATACACATATATGTATGTGCGTATATATTGTATATATAGGCTTATGTATATAAGCTTATATATATTTATATACATATATAAGTACTTACTATATATGTATAGCAAATAGTGGTAAATATAGGTCTGCATACTGAAAATATGTTTGATTCGATACTACTTCGACACAACTTATAAATAAATATAGACATACATTTATACATGCATGTACAGTATAGTGCCTGTGCTTTGTTAAAAGGGAGGTATATTATACCTAAATTTAAACGCAAACTCTGAAAAAATGCATTTATTACCCTTTTGCGCTTCTTTTCCGCTACCTAAACATTTTATAACAATTTTTCCGTGTCATAATTTGCTTCTGTTACGTCGTTAAATTTGAAATTGGTAAGTTTTTTTTACGTTGATATAAAATACTTTATTTCCTGTTTTTTAATTTCCTGTTAGCTAATACAGGGCGGGATGTAGGGAGAGCGCCCTTAACGAAAAAAAAAAAAACTGTCGTGAATGCAACATGACTCGTCCATGGCTTACCTGGTATTCGAACCCACCGCAGAAAGTACAAGTAGCGAAGCAACGAGTGGCGAATCCAACCGAAGCCGCACGAGCCGCCAGTATGAAGACCCTGGCCAATAAGATGGCTGAAAGTAAATCGCCCACAAGACGACGCAACCATTAAGGAACGTTCCACATTTCGTAGTCAGCCAATAGCCGACGGAGTATCTTACGTCAAACGCACAATCTTGTTTAATTTTCAAGTTTTTACTTATTTATTAGCATATTCTTCGGCGATACTACAGACTAACTAGTAATACAGACGTGAAACGACGTGTGGCTCTATTGTTACTGGCGACCTTCAGCGTTTATTGGCTGCCCGAGTTTGTTAATACAAGCCCCGTGTCTGTTTGCTTTCTGCATGTTACGGCAGGTTTACAATTGGCCTGGCGACAGACTAGCAATGCAGCCACCTTACGCTGATTGGCAGTAGGCTTATCCGCCATGTTGCTGGCCAGCGAAGGCATTTCTCTGGAGTGTGTGACTGAGTTCGCTGTTCTATCGGATATTTCGCTTCTGTATTCCTACATATTCTGTAGCGATACCTTAAATTATCACTAACAATTTTTTATTTAACTCAGCCTCGACATATTTCTTAAAAGCTACAAATAATACATATTGTAATATCTCATTATTTTAATTCTAAACTATCTCTGTATAGTAACACTTAAAAAAAGTTATCTTTGAATTAAGAAAAGCGCACAGCCGAAAGATGAATTCGGTGATCAGCAAGCCCACAGGAAGCATAGAAGAGCGAGGTGCGGTACTGTGTTTATCTAAAACACTTGTAAAATACTTAAAAATCACAATTTGTTTTTAGATACACAGAACATTCCCGTGTGGCAATTAAGCTCTACTGCCTACCCTCTAAAAGAAATATATTGTAAATTACCAATCATTATTAGCATGTGTGGAAAATTGTTTAGTGAATTATTATTTTTTTTTTTTGCGATGCAGTTGAGTCTGATCCGAACACAACTGTTTTACACAGCAACGTATAATAACTATAATTACGTTCATAAATATGTGCAAATGTTATAAAATTGGAGACAAATTTTTTTTCTTGATGTGGCTTCCTTTTATTATTTTTTTATTCTCCTGCAGTAAATAACTAACCAGTTTTGAATTAAAATATACAGTATAACGCAATTTTCTGCGAAATGGTATGTAATTTTCTGCCTGACATTTGTAACGTTTCTTAGGTTAGTTATTCGACAAAACTGGAAATGCCACTTAGCACATTTACTTAAGTAGTGCCACAGTTAACCATATTTTTCAAACTTGTTTACCTGGTGGAACTGTTTAGGCAACAATATTCACTCAAGTAGGCAGTAAATCAACGCAAATTTGCCAAATTGCTTTTCATTCGCGTTCCCCGCTCACCGAATTGTCTTTTTACGTCGCCTATAAATATGCAGAGTAAAATTTATAATGCTCTGAAGGTGATTCTGTTTAATCTTCTTAACAAAACTTTATCACTGACCGGTGCATCGGTAAGCATAAAATTTTGCGGAGGAGTTCCTTGTATAACATAGGTAGGCACTAAGAAAGGATTTGTGAGAATTCATCCCTTAAGGCCTCGCTGTTTAGTTTTGCAGTGGTTTCGAAACAAAATGTATCGCAAATTAATTCATATTTCAAAAATTCATTCTGGCAGTTCTAACACTTATATATCATCGTTTGTATCTGAATTTTTCTGTCGCAATACACTAAACGGATTTTTTTAATTTTTTCCCCTGAAATAGTACATAATTTGTTGTCAAAATAAGACAAAACTAAGCAAATAATTTTTTTTTTTGCTAGCAAACGGTACATTATTTAAAAAAAAACGCTCTGGAAAAATTGTGTATTGTATGACTGTACACTGTCTCAAATTTTTTCAATGCATTTGGATAAAAAAAAGTATTCGAATTATTTGCAATTGTTTGAAATAAATGAAAGATCATGGCCTTAAGGATTGTTAACAAGGGATGAAAGCTTGTATGGAAGTTCGTCATTTTGAAGTTATAAATATAGAAATTGGTGTTTAGGCTTCTATTTTAAAAAAAAAAGTCACTCGTATCAACGTTTTTGGAAATACACCCTCTAAGAAGGTAAAATAAGAGAAGAAAGTTAGTATTCGAAGTACGCACGTTATTTTTTAAGTTAGAAACGTGGAATTTGGTATTTTAGGCCTTTGAAGAACTTCGAAAGCAAGAAAATAATTAAAAAATACGTTTCGACTGATTTAAGGGTTAGTTTGCCAAAAGGAAAATATCACGAAAATCTCATCGGGTACACGGCTGGTATCACTGTAAATCTCGCCTGCTATTTGGGAACAAACATAAAGGTCTATCATTACTGAGAAAACCTAACAATAAATTTACTCATAAACGTCACTCTATAATGAACTTATGCTGCAACAACAAAGTTTTTGTTGAGCAAAGAAAAATTTTGTTAAATATGAACCACTGCGAAGTAGTTTTACCTGTCGCATAGAAAATGTTTTTTTTAAGTATGTAGTTACAGTAACAAAATATTTTATTGCCATTAAAGTAGTCCATACAAGATATTTGCATGGTAAAGCTAGTTATAGTTATTTTCCCAAGAACTTCTTAACGTAGAAAAAAAAATTCTTTGCTACCGATAAAAAGATTCATACTGTCACCAACGGATAATTTTAAAATAATAATAGTAATAGGAATTACTACGAGATATATGATTTCAAAAACTTTTCTTTTATACGTAGCTCAATTTCGTTATTGCAAATTAAACTACTTTTTTTTCGTTAAAGGGAACGCTTCTACTATTATTCCATGCAATTACTAGTAATTAAAAAACCAAGTTGCAATAATCAGTTTTGATTTCATTGTTAACTGGTACACAGTATTTTTGTCTCATACAACGTTATTTCAGCCACCAAAACTCATTGTAATAAACAAAGAATTAATAGAAAGTTAGCAAATTAGGTTATGCAATCTTAGCAACGTTTATTAATTTTTATTTTTCCGTTTCGTTCTGTACTTTATGTGCTGTATCGTCATTAACTATATAAAACGAAATATAAAGGAAGTATCTACTCCTTACACAAAAAATCAATTCTTAAGTCACCATGAGAGTAGTCTTAATGAAAACCTACGTACATTGGTGAATAATCAATGCTTTATTGATAATGAACACTTGCGAACAAAGAAGAACTTATTTTGTAACTGCGAATAATTACATGGTACGCAGTATACTTATTTGACGAATTGCTTCATGAGACAGTCCTTGAAGTGGTTACATAAAGCTATACTTGTTCGTGGGGCTACTTTTTTATTTTAATGTAATATTTAAAATAAATTTTGGTACAACGAGTACATTAATAACACTAGTAACTTTTACAAATAAAAGAACAATAAGTCATTAAATACACATTCAAATGTCTACTTCAGCAAAAACAAAAGTGTTTAAGTGGAGACGGCCATAAAAAGATACAAAATACATAAAACAAAAAATTATCAGTGTATAATAACAAAGCACTCATTGAACAATACAGTAATGAACTACATTTTTGTAAACAATTGCCAAAATATATCGCAAAGTATATTACGCTAAATTAAAAGGCGAAGTAATCTAATTAAAGTAACTTGAAAGCAATACTTTAGCATGAATATAAGAAGGGACAGGAAAATTTGGCGAATTAAATTACCTGAATTGTTCTATAGATACTCAAGACCCGACTATTAGTCAACTAGCTGCTACTCAGTGGATCAGCAGACAATGAACGAATAGACGGGGCTTGAGTATGCATACTGTAGTATAATGGATCCTAGCCTACATGTCATTGAATTCGCGAAATTTTTCAGTCGCTAAATATAAGTAGTAGTCTACTGATCCAAGTGTTTCTTGTACGACCACTATAATTCCAGCCTAAGAGACGCTGTAACTTTTCGCCGGGAATCGAATCTGGATCGCCTAGGTGGGAGGCGAATGGTCTGGCCATTAGTTACCACGGCCCCTTTTTTTCACCAAAAATGTGTGGCTCTACCTATTGACATCTGATAAGGAGAAGTGAAAGAGAATGAGACGTAAAGATAGACACAGGTGACCATCGTTACTTCAGGCAAAGTTAGAGAACAGGCTCGTGATCATCTCTAAACGTAACTGGGCGTCACCCTTCTCCTTAGAGACGTAAATTTAGGAAGCCTCTAGTAATAGCCGTGGAGACTCACTTGTGGTTTCAACTTTGTGGCTGATTAAGGAAGGAAGGTGGAGGGTTTATGACAAGAGCTGGGGATGATGCCGACCCTCAACAGCAGGCGACTGGCAAGGAAGGAATCAAGCCGTGGGCCTAAGGGAAAATTGTCGAATGGCCCAAAAGTTTAAAGGGGGAGGATGGGAGGCAGTAGGCCGAAACAAACACGCCTGCCTCCAACACCAGACACGTGCGAGAGACATGGGGCTTGAAGCGACAACGAAGGGTCTGCACGGGTTTAAGGGTATTCAAGTGTCATAGAGCCCACGATTTTTGGTGGAAAGAATTCTGCAACAGTTTGTTTCAATGTCTTATGTGTACATCTGCGGGTCTCCTTCTTGATTATTGGCATAACGTAGGCGTGGCTCATTTGACTTGTGCCAACAGGAACAAGGTTACTGCGCCACCACACGTCTGTAATTTGCGGGTAAAACCCCAAGACGCTGAGAATTTAAAACAGCCAATCGCTGACCACGAAGCACAGCTGCCTATGTTCACATAAGACATTGAAACAAATTGTTGCAGAATTCTTTTCACCAAAAATCGTGGGCTCTAGTCATAATTTATATTTTATGAACTAGTGTTAGTTTTTCCATCAATACTTTTGAGTATAGTTTCCCGTTACGAAATAATTTTAGCTCGGATAGTTTTCTCAAAATGGTGCTTCTAAGTGGAAATTTTCGTGTTGTACTGCCTTGCAAGTAGTGAAAACCAATTGACTTAATTAATTCACGGTAAACTAGCGTCTTATTATCAGCTATATAATAAAACATCTAGAAACAAAAAACGTAATAATTTGAATTTAAAAAAAATGCTAAAGAAAAGGAGGAAAGTTGCGAAACAAGCAAATTTTTTTTTAATTACAAAAATTGCTCACTGGATGTTTTATTTACATTATGTTACACAGCCCATGACATATTACTTCATTGTGGATAAATTCACTTAAATAAGCCAATTGGTATGAATGGCTGCGTAAGATGCAAATTTTGACTTTGACGCGACGGTATGAGAAAACTGTGAGAGCTAAAACGTTTTGTAAGAGGAATCTGCAATAACAAGTGTCGTCTACAAAAAATCTAACATTATTAAATGAAAATATATAATTATTATTACTACTGTTATTACCATTATTTGTATTGTTATTATATGACACACACCCTTAAAGGGACAAAGGAGTCCTTGTAAGGCGACAGGGGTAGAACTGCCGCCAAGGAGCAACCACGTGTCTGCACCAACAAGGGGGTAGGGGACCGCATGTCGTACACGTCCGGCCCACGTGATGTCGCTGGCGAAGACATTCCACGGACCCGAAGCAGAAAACGTCAAAGGCATACGACGCCTAAAATGCCGCACACAAATTATATTTCAGTTAACAATCAATTGCTGACTGATGAACTTGTACAATTCACTGAAAATCGGTTGTCGGACAGGTGAAATTCACTGAGAACAAGTGGAAGTCACATTTAAATCAGTAGAGTTAAGCCACTGAAACAATCAGCACGGTTTGACTAACTTGAGTTGCTCGTTTTTGACCGAAATGATTTGAATTTCACAAAATAATTGTTCATTTCTCACTGATTCAAGGTTAGAGTGCACAAACGGAAATACAACACAATCTACGAAATCAACGGGAAAATAAATTTGCACACATAAAACTACAATAAGGTAACATGTTGGAAGACTGTAAGATGCCAGCTAGGAGAATATGCCAGCTATATAAGTTTTTAAATGTTTCGTTCATTGTTATTTAAACTTTTTTTTTCTTAAGAAACATATGTCTCATTACCGACTTACACAAATATCAAACGAATATGGTATCATATCGTAATATTTTTTAGCACATTTATTCGAACAATATACCTTTAAAATTCCTTCCCCTTAGTTGACTTGTAAAATTTTAGCATTCAATATTGACTCAAACTAAGGATAATTTTCCAAACGAATTACTTAGTGGAGTTATTATGGATTCAAGAAGTATTTTAGATATACTGGAAAGATGTGCACAAAAATCTTATTTAAAATTAATACGACACAATATTTAATATTATAAGTAGGGATCACGTTTTTTCGCGAAAAGAATTTTGCCTCACTTTGTTTCGGTGCATTATGTGCACAATTGCAGTTCGGCTTCGTGGTCAGTGATTGGATATTTTAACTCTCACCAGTCTTGTGAATCTACCAGCAAATCACAGACGTGTGGTGTTGCAGGAACATTATTGTAATTGGCTCAGTCAAATAAGATACGGCTCTTCACATAGACACGCTGCCAATAACCATGAAGCAGAACTGTAGATGTGCACGTAAGGCACTGAAACAAACTGGGGCAAAATTCTTTTCGCGAAAAACAGGGGTCCTTAATTATAATGGTGCTGTTTGGGTTAAAAAAAAAAAGTACTAATTTATTTTTACAGTTTTTGTATGTAATTTTTTACACTTTCGGTCATGTGAAGTAAAATAAAAACGTGAAAAACATAATATGGGAGTTGGGGTAAAATAGGAAAAGGAATGACTGAAAATTGTTTTGGTTACATTCGTATATAATTGTGACTTTATTCAGGATGTCCATGAGATAGCATGAAGAACAGCATCCGCAATTCTTTCAAAAATGTGTATTAAAATTTTGCATAATTTAAATTTTTTTCAGCCTCTGAATGAAAGAAAAGAAATTATTTTTTTAACTGCTATTTGGTTTACTAATACATATAAAACTAAGTATTTGTGAATATATATTTTTAAAAAAATAAGGTATGTAAATCGAATGTATTCTTTAAAACGAGGAGAAGGACAAAATTACATTTCAAACGAAATTTTCGAAAAACGTTAAATACTTGAAAGCGAGAATTTATGCTGATTTTCGTACCGGCAACTACAAAAATAGCTACGCAATATTCTACGACAAAGTTTTCGACAAAGTGACTGGGAATCAAGTTACTGTACGTAAGTATTATTTTGTGTCGAAATTAAAATTAAATAAATAAAATAAAAATATAAAATTGGTTTGTAAACCACACGTTGAAAACAAACTCGAACAAAATTAGGCCTTGGGAATTTTGAGAAACCCGTCTTCAGATGGTAAGATAAAAAAAAAAAAAATATCCACACTGTACGATTTTCAACGAAAAAATTTAGTTCTGGAAAATTAAAAATTTTTGTGGCAGGAATTTAAGCTTAATGTATACTTCAACAATAATGTTATGCAAATACTGTTTCGTAATACAGAGTAGAGTGTGTTTATGTATGTATGTATACATATATATATGACATGATGTAATTTGCGGTTACGAACTATACTACCGCGTGGTTGTTTGGTTGAAACAAAGTAGAACATACTCGGTAAAACAAAACGTCTTTAACTTCCGTGTAAGAAGACAGCAATGTTATAGAAACCATTGTAAGAATTCTGAGCAGGAATGAGAATGTCTAAATGGTGAGTTCGAAATACCAGCCTGCGGAGAATGCTCCCATTTTTATGACGTCTGCTGGGGTGGTCTGACGCGTGCAATTGAGCTGCAGGTCAGTTCTGACCGCATGTGTAACTGCCATGCTCAAATTAACATCTCACATATAAGAAGCCGAAAATAATCTGTATGTTTTTAGTTTATAAATCAAACAAGGTGTCCTTCGTCATTTTCCCTTAACTATAAACCCTTTTTACGTGAACTGAAGATTCACCGTATGACGTTCCCCCCCCCCCCCCACCCAATATTTTCCCATTTATAAGCAAGCAAATACCAACTTTTGGGCAGTGTTAGAGGAAGTGAGAAAGTGTAAGGCCACGATCTTTAATTTATTTCAAACAAATGCAAGTAACTCAAATATGTTTTAACCAAATGCTTTGAAAAAATTTGAGACTGTGTACAGTCATACGATACACAATTTTACCATTTACAGAGCGTTTTTTTTTTTTTTTTTTTAATAATTTACCGTTTGCTGGCAAAAATTATTTTGCTTCATTTTGGCTCTTTTTGACAGCAAAATATGTGATGTTTCAGGGGCAAAAATCTAAAAATCCGTTTGGTGTATTGCAACAGAAAAAGTCAGATACAAATGATGATACATAAGTGTTAAAATTGCCAGAATGAAATGTTTTAATATGCATTAATTTGGGTAGAAAAAAAATATTTTCGAAACCACTGCAAAACTAAAGAACGAGATTTTAAGAGCCGAAGAAGGTGAAGTGAAGGGAAGAGACAACATAAAATTCATGCCCGAGCCAGGATTCAAACCCAGGACTCCCGCACCGAAGACCGGTGCCTGACTACACTACGGAGGCCGACAGAGGCCTGTTAGAGCTCGATTCTCAGAAAAAGTAATTTCCCTCCTCCTTGGGGTATACGAAAGTCACAAATAAAACAGCGCTTGCTAACGTTCCACACGGGCGCCGGTGTGCGCGCTGGTGATACACAAGAGTAGACGGACGAGCGAACCTACCGTGTCATCGCCGATTGTAAAGTTAACAAGGCTGCTTGCTGTCTAGGAAGCTGTGTGGATAACAGCCGCGTGCATGGACCAAGCTACGTGAGATCTCCCGCAAAATGGCGTAGTTACTTGACGTCAAGATACGCCGCTTGTTGCGAGGGCAGTCATTTCATTTTATCTCCGTGTGAAACTCTTATTTTTATCGAGCCGTGCGAATGTTTACTTCGAAGAGGTTCTAATGAATAAACAGCGGAGTTTGTAAATATGGCCGTGCTAGAAGCGGTTGTTAAGCAGGACGGGGCACTTGACATTTAAAAATGGCCAGTGTGAGATTATAACGAATGCCACTCGACACCAAGCAGACACTAACGTTGCACTTTCTCAGGTGCTGGTTTCGTGCATAAATTATTTTAATTTTTTTTTTCAAGTTTGCCAGCCTTCCCGGCAAGGTGCAATGCAGCAGAGTGTTGTTAACCTTCGGTGAGTGAGAACGTGAATCTGAAACCCGAGCAGGTTAAGCACACAGACGTATATAACGTCATACGTAGAAGTCATGTAACGATTGCAAGTTAAATCCGCGGTTCATCTCAGTTTTCAACGTCTTTTATTATTTTTATATTTGTACCATATATTTTTTTTCTTACTTTAGACATAAATTGTGACTAAATCTTCCTCTTAGGAAATTTTTTAATATCTAATAGTTTTTGCGTAATGAGTCGTAAACGTCAAAATTAGCACATTACGGTTTTATGCACGCCACTAAAACCAACTGACATACCATTCCAAAAAAAATTCACAGTGTACAACAGTGTTGTAGGCTATGATTAGACATATATAGAACAAAAAATAACATATTTTTGTATTTAATTAAAAATGCTGAATTTTTAAATGAAAATTCAAAAATTTCAAAATTTTTTTAAAAATACGAAACTATATATATTTTAGTTTAAAATGTTTCAAATCGCAGCCTACAACACTGTTGTACACTGTGAATTTTTTTCGGTTTGGTATGTTAGTCGGTTTTAATGGCGTGCATAAAACCGTAAAGTGCAAATTTTGACGCTTACGACACATTACGCAAAAACTATAAGAGATAAAAAAATTTCCTAAGAGGAAGATTTAGTCACAATTTATGTCTAAAATAAGAAAAAAAATGTCTGGTACAAGTATAAAAATAATAAAAGGCGTTGAGTACTGAGGTGAACCGCCCCCTTAAGGCGGCCGCCTGCCTCACGCTTCAAATGCGTTGCAGTGTGTTCGTAAACATATTTTTTCTACGAAAGTATTCCACGTGTGCCCATTGTGCCAACGTACGAAAAGAAAATTAACTTCAGACTAGGTCGGAACCTCATTGTTTAGACGCCACGCCTATTAAAAACACTGTTTCTAAGCCCTCCAACATGGCTAAAAACGGCCTTTTCAGACTTCCGTTCTTCAAAATGTACTAACCGGATGTATGAGAAACTCAGATAGCGACCTGTACTAAACTTAGTTGGTCACCGCTTAATGTCCCATAGTAAAACCAGTTCGGCGGGAACCTTGCACACTAGTTCAGCGAATGGCTCGTTGAGGCGAGGCGGTATTTGATGCGCGCTTCAAGGTCGACCTTACTGCTCCGTCGCTTTTGAGCCTCTCACGCGCGGGTAGGTGGCGCCCTTAAGGTGGTCGCCTACACTGACCGGCGTTACAAGGTTATTTGAAAACTGTTCCACGTGCACAACTGATACCTGCTTAGGAATAGCATTTAAGCAATTAAATAATTGTATTTTAAATTTTTGAGCCATAACATTAATTCAAGTTGTGTAATCAAAATTTTCTCTTCGACAAAGCATAGTATATATTCTTGGTACACTGCTCGACATAAATAATAATGGAATATTTCATTAATTTGCCATGCAGAATCATTACAAGAGAATTATAGGTTAACTTACAAGAATTCTCTTGCAGGCTCTCCACTAGGCCTACTCATTAAGGGTGTTGACGTGGCACAAATGCATTATTTTAAATTTGCATGATATAGGCCGAGTGTTCGTTTTATAGACGTCACTTGTGACTACATTTTTCAAATGTGAATTTTTTTAGCTCTCATAGATTTCCCATAGCGGCTTTTCAAAATCAAAATTTGCAATTTACGGGAATTTACGAAGAAAAAAAAAAAAAAAAAAAAACAAGTGACTTATTCGAATGAAATAATTTACACTGAAATGAGATATTATGGGCCACACATAAGTTTGTAACCAGGAACCAATATAATAAGTAGTATCTGTGAACTATTGAAACATTAGTCAATATGTTATGTGCTTGACTAGGAATTATAGAAGGGAACAAATTCAATTAATTAGAGAATCATACATGTATCTAACAAATAAAAATATAAGAAGTACAATATTAAATTATATAAATAAATATAAATATTGTTACTATTACTAGGGTTGACGGGAGAAGTGGTATTTGTGAAATTATTGGTGGGTGGGGGGATGTCCGTGGATAAGTTTGTTACCTATCAAAGGGAAGATTGATATTGAGTATTAAGGAAGTATACTTTTCTTTAGTAAAGTGTGTTTGTAAATTATTGTAATCAGTACTTCAGGCATAAAAACTGTGAAAGGAATAAGGAACCTTATAAATGTTTGTGTTATGTGAATTTGTAGTAAATTAATAAAATATTATACAGGTATTACTCAAAAAGTACGAAAATTCGTAAGAAAATATAATTTAAAGTGATTAAAATATATTGGAAATGTATCGAATGATTTTGATGCTCAGTGGCAGCCTCAGTTGGCTGCGCCAGATAAAATACGCTATTTAACCGCTTGAAGACCATGCACCCCTGTTTTGCTGCTTTTGCAATAATCTTTTTTTTAACTTAAGGCGGCTCCTTATGTAGACTACGCTTGTGTGTGAGGTACAAAATCGATAAATCGCCAAGGTCGTCACCGGTCGACTAATGTAACTCAGTTTCGCCTCTACGTGCAAATAACTCAAACTGACATGCGGAGCTTTGCTAGTATTCATTTATTCATTTTACTACGGGACTTCAAGCAGTGGCCATATAATTTTATTTGTGGACGGTATAGTTTAAAGTCCGACGCGTGCTTATATATGTGTGTTTTTAAAATATTTTTGGTATATTCCCAGTTACGGCAGTCTGGAAAAGTAATTTTTAGCCATTTTGGGAGGCCGAAAAATCATACTTAAAATACGCGTACCGAATTTTTAAACTAATAGCGTCATACATTGAAGTGTGTTCTTTCCGTAGACAAACCATTATGATGCGCATTAAGTAGTTTCGTCAAAAAATTGAATACTTGCAACCCGCTGCAGTGCATTTCATGCGCAGTTAAGGAGTCACCTTAAACGAGAGTATACATCACAAATTTGTTTGGCAGTGTTGTTTAAAACGGTTTTCGCCGAGATAACTAATTGTTTTCAATGCAATATATTTTACGGTTTCGACTAGTACTGTAAGTCAATTAATAAAAAAAACATCGATTACATTAATTAGCTAAAACCGTAGAATTTACTGTCTTGAAAAAATAGCCAACATGAAAGCAATTTTAAACAAAACTGTCAAACATATTTTATATATGCTATGTTAAGTCTTATAAAATTATTATCTCGGAAATAGTAGAAACAAGAGAACATGGTTGCAAGGATTTTTTTTTTTATTTAGTCGTTTTGGATGAGGCATTTAATTTTCCGACAGAGGCCAGGGAAAAAAAGGGAAATTTACTAGGTAAAATTCAAATTTTGAAGGACATCAAGGAAATTCTAAACGGTTTTGAGAATAAATAGGAGAATTATGGTGATTTGATGGCCGAAGATTGCCGAGTGCTCCCGAGGATACCCGAACCCAAGCCTACCACCAGAACGACTTTTGCATAGCTGTTAGACAAGATGCCGTTAGGAAAGCACAAGTCGCGCCTTTCAAGCTGCTGTAATTTTGCAAAATTTACTTATTATAATTATTTATTCATTCAGTTTTAAAAGGGTATTTAACACACTGTCGAGAACCGTGGTGGTGAAGTGGACAGAGTGCTCGCCTCCCCCCAAGGCGACCAGGTGTTCAGTCCCCGGTGGGGTCGCTTCTGATTTTCCAATGTGTGACAGGGCGGGTTTTCTCTGTGCACTCCCGTTTCCTCTGCTCTTGCATTCCGTCTCTGCCCTGTCGTCACCTCGTGTTATTCTCACTATCACTCAAAACCTCGTCTTTGAAAAGTGCAAAAAAAAAAAACGTATAATTAGATTACGAGAACAACGTTGTAACCAACATTTTTTTTGTGAAAATGAGTAAAATATAGGAAGTCACTATATCTGTCCTGCACGTGTGGGACCTCTTTCTTGTTTGTAATAACTGTTGGCACCACTGTACAAATGCAAATTAAATTATGAACAGTACGACACTGCTACTAGAAGCAATGTATTTTATCGACTATAACTGTTGCATTTTGTTGCTTATAACTTCGTTCGTGTGAACCATGGTATTGAAATATTTACGAAATAGTGACTTAATATTGTAAAAAGTGCTGTTGGCTAAATTATCCACGTATAGAAAATTTCAGCACGCATTATATTCTAAAACGTTACGACAGTATACACCCAAAGAAAACCAGTGGCTTAGAGAAATGAAATAAGATGCCGCGGGATACATGCGCAGAACTAATGTTTGTATTTTTAAAATTAGTTGAAACCTGAGTAAAAATCATTTATAACTGTGCAGTAAGGCCGACTCTTTATTGCTCCCCTCTTGCCCCGTCGTCTTTAAGGCGCGTCCCTACACAGCAGAGACCTGAGCATATGCAGACCCACGTACACTTGGAGCGACAGTTGGGAGTGTTCTCGTCTGAGAAGACACGCTGAGGGTGGATACAAAGGTGGCATTGACACGAGGGGAGTATCTGTGAGTGTAGAAGAGAAAAATGGACAAAAATTATGAAAACACGCTTCGCTTTCAGTTGGTTTTCTGACAAACAAATAATTTACTTCAGGGTTTTAACACAGATATTGTCGGTATATAGCCAAAAGGGCCAATTTCACATTTTAAAATATGCTATATTGGCCATTTTGGCACACTGCTTAAAATGTCAATATCACACTGCAACAAATGTGATATTGGCCCTTTTGGCAATATACCAACGATGTGTATTCACAAAGACGCCCCTAGGTCACTATAGTTAAGTTATTTGTTTAATATAGAAATACGAATTTCAAATAAATGGCGCTATATTACAATATTTCGCTGAAATCACAAATTTTTTATAACTATACAGATATTCCAGTATCAAAACTTTATAATAGGCTGTATAAACAGAGGCACGGCTTTTTTCTTTACTTAAAAAAATGTTATAGGCTATACTGTCGTAGGTATATTATTTTTAGAGAAATTGTAGTTATCAAATCATTCTGAAAATTGTGATAATTTATTGACTACGGAAGCTTCTTAATTAAGCGGAAGGCTCGTAACTTGAGCCATGTCTCTCCCTCGAGGACTCATCAAAACAGTGTGGCACCGAAATTTAATTTTAAGTATCAATATTTAAACATTTTTGTCAGCATTGTCAGCATTGCCGTGCACATCATGATAGTAACTTGTATCGAAAAGAAGCTTTGTGGTCATCACAAAATATTTTGTCGTATTGGACCTCGACAAATTTTGCTGTAGTGACCACAGACATTTTTTCTGCCCCTGGGTAAGGTTTTGCACTAGTTACAAAAAAATGTCACAACCACTAAAAAATATTGCGAAGTATATTTTGACAAAACTTTTTTTGACTACCATTACTTTTTTTTTCTGTGAATAGTATAATTCACAAGCGCAGAAACTAGCTGAACTTTAAATATCCGGATTGTTTTATTCTAGTTCGAATATTCATTTCCAGTCACTGCGTTGCCGCCGACGAACACAGTAATTTGCAGTCAGATTTAAATCCATCTTATTGGTCGTACACCAGTAGTCTTGTTTAACACGCAGCAAAATACGTTAAAAAATAAACTTTAGTCGTGAAGAATCGTATTACAGAACGAGATACGTGTGATTTTCCGTTCGTTTTCAGTCTGGCTAAAGCCATTGTTAAATGTATATGCATATCTTGTTTTTCCGATGTTGTTTACAACGTTAAATTTTCAACTTTAAAACTGTACTTACTATCTGTGTGATATTTATTGTTGCATAAGAATACGTAACTTTTAAGATATATTTTAAAATTGGAATAAATTTGTTTATAATTGCATTATTATCGGTACTGTGATACATTCTGTCTAACGTGGGAATTCTATTTTTTGACAGTTCTAAAGACTACCAAAATTTTGGAATTTTTACATGAGATGAACTATAATTGCCTTTATTTCAGTTATACGTCACTAATTGTGTGGCCATTTGTTAAACCGGACAGCAGATTTCTGTCGTTTTCAGATATGAAGTATGCATATTCTAAATTCAGAAAAAATGGAAGAAAGATTAAATGAAATTTGTTGTAGATTTATTGAACGAATTATGAATGTTATTGTAAACGAATTTTAATCACGGTGACATTATGACTAAATATCATATAAGAGTTTTAATTTGTAAACATTTACAGAAGCATCGGAGGAATTTGATGGCTATTCCTAATTTGGTACGGAGGAGAAAAAATACGTATTTGGTAAATGACGTCTAGCTAAAGCTCCTCAGACGGTGACAAGTCCGTAGACACAACAAAATAAAAAAAATTAAAAAACTTGAATATCTGTACGGATGAAGAGGTTCCACTTCAGACAAGGTAAGGTGTGGTGTAGAAGGGTGAAGGAAACAAAAGGTGGAGGGGTACGAGTGTCTCATGGAGGGGGTCAAGACAGAAGTGGTGGTGGCTGGGCGGGGAAGTTTCAGGGGAAGAGACGTGATGCGCAGTGCAGGTGCGCGGCTGGTAGATGTTCGTCTCTGGTGTGGGGGGAAGGGAAAGAGGGGTGATCGGGAGGGAAGTAGTTCCGGCGCAGCGCTCACATCAGCACCGGAAGCGCTCCGGGACGTTTGGTGAGGGGAAATGTACTGCGTGCCCGGAGCGTTTCACCGACCGTGAGACGCGAGCAATCAGGGAGAGGAAACACAGCTAGTTATCAATAACCGTTCACTGAATGGAATCCTTAAACTGATTTGTGGTAGATAAATAAACACTAATTAAACGGAAAGTCTGCAAAACAACAATCACAGAAAATTGTTATTTGCCAACTTCATGGGCAAACATTTACCCAGAAAATCGCGTTTGTTAACCGTGATATCTCGCACCGCAATTAAATGAACAATATTTATTTCGCCAGAGATTGTTCTTCAGAAATATTGTTACTCCAGAAAAGGCCTTTGCTCAGAAAGTTGACAAAATCTATTGTATAAGATTGCTGTTTTTCATAGTTTTGCAAATTGGCTTCGAGAAACCTACAATTTGAAACTGATGCATTTTGCGCTGAATTCTGTTCCATGCCCTTTAATTCGTGTCCTAATTTGAAATTTATCTTGGTTCAATTGAAACATGCTGCTGAACTTAGGAAACTTCAATTAACACCAAAAAGATACGTTATCATTTTAGCACAGTAAATTGGTACATGTAACTATTAAGTCAACTATTGTTTCATAAGTTTATTTAGTTCACATATCCCCACAAATGAAAAAAAAAACTGCACGAATCTAAGTTCATTACTTGTAAAATGTTGGCAAATCTGTTATATACACAAATACATGCATACATGCATAGATACTTACGTACATACATACTTACATACATACATACGTACGTACATACTTACGTACATACGCACATACATACATACATACACACATACGTATATATATCAAACATAATACCTAGCTATACGTAGTATCTAGCACCATTTGTGCTTGGAGAAGTCTCTGACACACTATCAAACTTTTGCGCCAAATCGTTGCAGAAATGTTGGTAACATAAATTTGAATGGCAATGAAATCACAAAAACGTCACTATCTTGGCCATGTTTATTAAAAGAAGTTTGAAAGTCTTCGTTGCCATCCAGTATTTGTGAATTGGAGGTGTTCTAAAATTTCGTTGATATTGAATGGCTCAATTAATCATAATCGCACTCTCTGAGAATGGAAATATCATTATCTTCGTTCCTGGAAAAAATATAGAATTTAAACGAAAACATTTCTGAACTTTTAATAAGTACCTACCATTTCAATGTAATTTAAATTTATTGGCAAGTTGGGAGTGTTGTTTATATGAAGGGGATTGGTATATGACATGCACTTTATTCTTGAAGAATAATGCAGTGCACATTTAATTTGTTAATACGTTTTTGGTTGCGTAACATGTGTTTTACATTTGTAGAATTTTATTTAAGCTCCCTTGGACATATTTTTATGATGACTACAAAAAGAAAAGTATTAAAATCAATGTGGTTAACATATTTTTGTACTTTTACAAGGGAATTCCTTGGAAACCCACAAAATTACAGAGGTTATTATTGTAAAAAAAACACACAATGTTTATGTTTGTACAATTACAAGGTATAAACTTGTATTTGTACTTGCATTATAGGGAAAAATTTAAATTCAAATACTTACTTTAATTTAATAATGGCACTTAACTTATTCAGTAACTAACTTTTGATTAAATAGATTTCACATGAAATTATTTAGAAAATATTTAAAAAAAAAAACTATATGTAGGCTATAAGTACTCTGAATCAAGTCTGCATCTTCGCGCTTAACTACTTCACATCTTAGCTCTAGACAACCTTGACTTACACGCTACTCAAAATGTTGTTTATTTGTATACGTTCAATGCAGAGTTCAGTTATCAGACTTTTTTTTATTTCGAAACATGCAATTAATATAAAATTTCACTTCATTACAGAAAAATTCTTTCCAGAGGATGTGATTTTTATGTACAATAACGTAATTTCCTGCTAGCCAATGATTTTGGTGGACTACACATTTTTACTAAAGATTTTTTTACAAAGACAATCCTTGTAACTTAATACACAAATAATTTTACAAGGAAAATTTTAGTCTATTCACAAAAGTTCGTAGAAACTTCAAAGAAATGCCTTTTAATTTTTACAAAAGTTTGCAGTGCAGGAATATTTGCTCTTTTACAAAAGAAATCCTTTCGTAATTTTAGAAAAATATTGTAGATACACTTTACAGGATATGCTTGTAATACACAAATACACAAATATGTCTGTATTTTTACAAACATTTTTGTATATTTACAAATAATAATTGCATATTTTACAACAATTGTTTGAAGTGTCACATCGTTTTTTCTCGGCAACCAGTTTCCATTTTTTTTTGTAAAAGTACAAAATATTTTGTAAAATGTGACAGGACGTCGAAGAATATTTTGTTTCACATCAACACTCTGCTCATAAAAATACATTCCACTAGTCCCCACAGGTATTTAGAAAATGTAGACAAATTTAATGACCCGCGTCATTCTTGTTGTAGAGCCTCGACTGATAAATGTTCTGATATTGGTTTACAAGCTTTTTCTTGTAAAATTACGAAATTTTTAATTACTGTGTATGCAAGGAATTATTTTGCAGAATTACAAACTTCCATTTTAGCTTCATAAACGAATGTCTTTACAGAGAAGATATTTGTACTTTAACAAGTATTTATAAAAGTACAAAGAAAATCTTTGTAACGCTTATAATTTTTTGAGTGTGTATATGGAATCAATTTTAAATTGTTTTCTCGTTGTGACTGTAAAGTAACTATAAAACAATTTCATTACAAATGTGAAGGCTTTAAATACAAAACAACGTTTCAGTAAAATCAAAGATATGATTACGTCAAATTAATTAAGTCAAAAATTTCATTTTCATTCCATACCTCATTGATTTTATGTCATAAAACACGTTTTATGAAGCGGGCGTTTTGAAAGTGTGGCGATCTTCCAAACCCCTCACGAAAGCCTGGCTTGAACGCATTTGCAAGTACCAATTTGTTTGTCAAGACACCTAACCACAGTAGCACCGTGCAGTTTAATATTTTTTCTGTTTTACATGCGCCAAGGCTCTTAGAAATGCGTATTTTTTAAATACAAAACGTACAAAAACTTATACGGTTTAATTTAAATAATCTCTAAAAACAATTTCTTTGCCACAGCAGAATGTATGTTGCTGCGAAGCAAAATTTTGTTTGAATATGAATCACTCCAAAGTACCTTTGCCGCAAGGTAAAGTTTTGTTTAATGACCACAGTGGCATTAACAAAAATTTCATATTTCTATTAAGGATGCTTATACAAATGTTTATGGGGGAAGTTAGTTGTGGTATTTTCAACACAAACTTTATGTTGAAAAATGTATGATATTTGCTACAAAGAGTCGGACATTATGAAAAAAATATGTTAAAGAAATAATGTAGTAACACCAACTTAAGTTTTCCAATTTTGTTTTTGCTGTACGGCAATATTTCTGTACCGTAAGCTAAATATCCTCAAAGAAAAATGTTTATCTGCTGTAAGGAACAAGTTTGTACTGTGTAAATAAACAAATAATTAAACGTAAGAGAAACGGGGGAAATATCAGATAACACAATTTTCAAGATACAGCTTCTCATTATTAATCTAAACACCTGCAAAATACACCTTTGTGTTTTTTCAGAAAAATTATGTCTTCCAATAAATTATTTACTTCTATAGCGCAGTACGAATCTTTCAAAGACATTATGTATTTTCAAGGACACATACCTACGCAACATTGAGTTAAAAGCGTCACACAGATATTAATGATTACGGCCGACCAATGACAGCTTTTGCCTTTGCCAGGGTCTGAAGACATTAAAACTTGATGTCTCTAAGTTGAAAGTAACTTACTGTCGGCTGTAAATTTACTAAAGCCATAAAATGGTTAATGTGCTACTGTGCACTGGAATTACTTTAGCAGGAAGTGGGCTTCGGTATTTTTATTTTAGGAGTGCTCACTATAACATTTAAAGCAGTGCCGAATACCATTTGTTCTTTTTTTATACCTTGAATAATCTCCGTCTGAGGACGAAGCAAAACATTTTTAGAACGCAAATGTAGTATGCCCAAGGTAAAATCATGATTGAATTGTGTATTTTATATACAAGGTTGCTTTAACCATTTTATTATAAACAAAAGAATCCCTGCTACTCTACAGGTTTTTTCTATTAAAAAAAAGTATACGCAGCGTAAAGATATGTACGCGATGTCACAGCAAAAACCCCACAGTCGTCATTTGCGACCGGGGTGGTTCCTGGTGGGCAAGTGGTCCAGCACCCTTAACTTTTAAAGAATAGTTTACAATATTACAATTTCTTAAAGTGATATATTCAATATTTTGTCTAGCAAACACCTTACATAGCTTCATTTTGCACATTAATATCCAAAATTTTCAGGGCGAGGAAACCCGGACGACTCCCCACAACTTCCCAACCCCACCCGTTTTTGACTTGGGGTGCGGGGGTGTATTTACTTTTTAAGGAATCCCCTCCCCTTTCTAAAAACCCGAAGCTTGATCAGATTCTGCACTTATATAAACTAAGAAGAAGAAATAATATAGTTACGAAAGTCTGTCATAGAGAATGAAGGGAAATAGTGAAACGATAATGAACACAACAAATCATCCAGGTATTTTTTCCTGCGACTATTCTGGTGCCTAGGGGAGGATTTGAGGGGAGGGGGCTGCCGGACTGAAGGCCCCCCTCCCAAATCGTATTCAACATTATGTAGCCAAAGTATGTCCAGTGGCTTCACGTAAACTGGAGTATGGTTCCATGATCATCCAAGTACATTTAACGTGCCGCTTGTATATATGTTATTTTTAATGTTCTGTAACAGTAAACAATCGCAGTTTTGAGGTGGCTGGCATTTATTTACAAACCACAAAATCACATAAGCCACCCACAAAATGTGTTACTAAATCCGCCATCGCCATTGAAACGTTCGACTTGAACGAACAATTCTCATAGGGTTTTGCTGACCTGTTTCAAGTCCACTAATATGACGAAGAATACTTTATTAAAAATATTATTTAATAACACCACTGTTATTTATTTTAAAAATCTATAGGATAACTATTAACTTAAAATAAACATGATTTAAAGTCTTGAACTTATTTACTGAAACTGTTATTTAGTGGGAAGAATGAAAATGGCTAGCTTTTGAAGTATTGTTTCTGACTGGGAGACTGCGGAAATATTTTGTTCGCATTTTCTCTTAAAATATGCCTAAGGTTACAGTACTTTTGAAAATTATGTTTAGATTGTTATTTATAAACAATATTTATCCTTCCGCCAAGTGTAAAAATTAACGTTAACGGACGCACAGTGATTGGATAGATGACACCGAGCAATTTTTTACATCTATATAATACGTTATAATTGCAGAAGTCAAACATATTACCGCAGACATATTTTCAAACGACAAATTTTTAATGAAACGTTGAGACATGGTACGTACTGTATCACGCTTAGCCGATTATGTTTCTGTTAATTACTGGGACATTATTTACGCTAAAATTTGTGCAGATATTGGAAGGGTTTTTTCCAACGGTTGATTTCAAAAATTTGTCAGTTAATTTCGAACAGCCTATAAAATCCTTTAGTATCTCAAGTGTATCTGTCTTGCAAGATGTTGTACAGAACACATCCACACTTAATGGCTCGAACGTAAGTTAAATATTATTTATAGCGCCATTAAAGACTATCGCTTAACGGACGCTTGTTCTACGTTGCAGCTTGTTTGATAGCCATGCTTTAATGCAAACTGATTTAAACGGCTCGTGAATCTGTTTCCTTACCGATAGAACGTATCATTCGAAAGACCTAATAAACTAATGCAAGTCGACCTTCGTATTACATTTTGTGCACTTATACGCAGTCTGAAACAGCCTCTTTAGTTGGAAATTTACTTACCAGATGTACGCGCAACAACGACACATACATGTTTTGAGCGTATGTATTTTGAATTTTCAAACAATAAAACGGAAGGACCTTTACCGAAGGCCATTGCTATTCTGTTTATGACCAATGACTGCTCGTAAGTTCAGTATACTGGGAGCGTTTCAATATGCAACCCAATGAACGTTCACTTTTATACCTTTGACACAAAATAGTCCTACGCGTAGAACTCCGAATTTATCGAACATGTCAAGAACTTTTTAATTTTATGAAGGTAGTGTTCCATTTTTAGAGAACTGAAATTGGAATGACAAAGGTTTTATTCCACGGTAACTTCGCCACCGGCATATAACCTAGTGTAGTAGATACAAGCATTTTTAGTGTCAGTCTGAAACTATTACACTTGTCTAAACACTTCGACTGACTCAATATTTAAATTTTATAAAATAATCTTTTTTACTTGGGTTTCAATAGCAAAGTATTCAGTACGTGTTTAAAATTACACCAAATTTAGTTTAAACGTGTTGGTTTAATGTAAGTTAGTTGGACAGTGATATTCAAAAAATATTCAACCCACGTTTCCATATGCACTTAGCAAAATATTTTAGACGTCTGGAGGAATCTTAAAACCATATTAAACAGATATACTTGTATCAATAAAATTATGTTGCCGCTTTTTAAATGTAACCATAAGACAAAATCACATTTTTTGGGCATATACAGCAGTGCCCTTCGTTTAGAGAACGGAAAAATTAATGAGTTTACAAACCTGCAGACTGACTTCCATGAATACTTGCTGACTGAAGTAAACAACATCTTCTCATTGGCTGCTCGCTGGTTCAGCGACTCCGCATGGATGGGCCTGCGTGTTTATGTGCTTCTGTATTATTTGTTTCCGGTTAACATGTACTATAAACAAAAAACTGATAAATGATAAGGCATTTAGCACATGAAGTCTTTACATTCATAATGCTGAATTCGAGATGTACTATCAAGCTAAAGGTTTTAGAAGCAAAACGAAACACAACATACTAAATATTCCGACAAGAAACAGGATTATCATCTGAAAATTTCATAATGAAAACAACGCTACAAGCTGAAAATAAAAAAGTAAACATGAAACAGTTTCTTGTTAAAGAAAGCAACTATGAAACCGTAATCGAGGAAATGTCGAAATAAACTTAAATTCATGATTACTGCTGCCTGTGTTACTGATTTATTGCTCGTGTATCAACCCCCCCCCCGGCCCAATTCCTCAACTCTCGCCAACCTGCTTAAGTATCCTATCCTGCTATTAAAAGTGACGTTATCTTGAATGAAGCACATTCTGTATTTCATTGCTGTAACAAGGAACAATATATTGCCACAGCTGTAAACCTTTTCCCTCGATGATGTATACATTATTATACCATATTTCTTCTTATGCAAAGTGAAAGTTATTTCCTTAAATAAAAGTTACTCCTGATTATCAACTGTCTACACAACATGTTTATTTTCAGTTCAAGCAATTTACGTATGCTTTTATGTCCGTCTCAGTATAAACTCTCGGGGACGCACCATAACCTCGTCAAGTCGTATCTACGTTGATGATCGTCTGTCAGTATCAGAAAAAAAAGTGTTTGCCATATAATTAACCTGTTACACAAGTATACATGTGTCTACATCCTGCTCCCTTCCTCTAGAGGGCGTGGTACATAATTCAACGCTAAAAGCTTTTCTATATAACTTTAGGTATCTTGAAGCCAATTTGTGAAAACCAAACAATAGCAATCCTAGATAATAATTTTAGCCAACGTTTTAAACAAAATTGTTTCCAGTGTTACGAACTTCTGAGGCACAATCCCTGTCGTCGGAACATCATGCATTTAACTACGGCGCAAGAGATCACGCGTAACGAATTAGTAATTCTGGATAAATATTTACTCATAAAGTTGGCAAATACCATTGTCTAGGATTGTAATTGAATATTTTATCCATATTGGCTTCGAAAAAAGCGTAGCAATCAATTGATCTTTTCAGCGTTTATTTATCTACCACGCACTCTTAAGTTCTCTTATGCTCTCTCGCTCTCTTTCCCTTTCTCTCGCTGTTTCGACGAGTTTCAGTCAAATATATTGTATCGAAACTAAAACATTTATGTAACCGAAACTTAGAGTCCAACCATTCCAGCACTTTAATGAAAATTATAAAATTTTAATTTGCAACCATGGTATTTAAATGTTAAGCACGCCGCCTACCTGCACGCTAGTGCTGCAGAAGTAACAGACCTATAAGGGCGACCTTGAAGAGTACATCAAATGCTGCATCTTCACAACGAGCAGGTGCTAAACTAGTGTACAAGATTCCCGCCGAACCATTTTCACTGTGCGACTTTCAGCGGTGAACATATAATTTTATTGATGGAATGTTTGTAGCAAAGTTCAACGCATGAACATTTATTTTTTAACGATTCAAGTAGTAATTTAACACTACCCAGGTTGACCCTGTAAATGTTTTTTTTTCGTTACGAACGCGAACCGTATTTCTTTATAAATCAAGAGCATTCTAGCGTTTGAATATATGCTTATGAAGTACAGTAAGTAAGTAATGCGAATTAGCTTTGTAAAAGAAGACAGTTATATAATAATAAAAAATATTGTTTTGAAATAAACCTAAAAGTTCATTAAAACACTATATTTACACTATTTAAACGTGTATTAAAGCACGTGACTCAACCCGTTAGGTCACGAATTTGTAAGGCCAGTCGGTTCGAATCTTGCCTTCCCCAAGAATGATAAATTCATTTTAAATGTTGGGGCTGTAAATTATTGTTCTCTAATAAAAAGTACTATGCATACGATAAAAAAACAATATATTGTTATTACTACACTGTTAAAAATTTCCGTAAATTTACGGGCAATTTTACGGAAACGTCTGTTTAATTAACGGAAACGTTATTTTGTAACACAGTTATACGTAATTATGTTTCATTAATTAAACACACGAAAAACTACGAGAAGGAACTAAATAAATAACCAAATGCATTATTGTGCCTGCATCCTAAAGAAGTCACATAAATATGCGAGTTTCCATAAGTGGAGCTAGTTGCCTTCCGTAAATTAACGGACACTTCTGGAGAATTTTTTACCAGCACTTCTCCGTAAAACAACGAAAATTATTTTTAACAGTGCCACCAAATGTTTGTGAGAGTTTTTAGCAACTGTTGTTTAGCACTCCTTAGTAACATACCAAAAATTCCACCAGCATTCAGTACCACTTGAAATTCTCTCATGTACACCGTTACAAATTTTAATGGAAATGTACCGTTAATATACGGAAATAGTGTCCTTAAAAGTAAAATACGGAAATGTCTGTGGTGAATATACAGTACGGAATCATACGTAATATGTCCGTAAGTCTGCTGCGGACACTTGCACCAAAAAATCGAAAATTTATACGTTGCACAGATGTAAATATTACGGTTATATTTTAATAACATCACCGGTAAATCTGCAAATCTGTATAAATGCAATTGTAGCATTATAGACATGTAAATATGGCTCAGTTCCGTGTGACGAAACTGTTTTACGGAAACTTCTGTTGGATTAAGAACTAAGTTTCCGTGAATTCACGGAGGTATCTGGAGAAATTTTTACCGGAAATTCCGTAAATCGACGGAGGAAATTTTTTACAGTGTACTACTAGCACGCGCGCATAACAAGCAACTTCCAGCCACAGACTACAGGAAAAAAATATGAATTGATCGTTAATAGTAGCTATGACCACATTTAGGAAAAAATAACTTTGACAATAGTAGGTGGGCTTGATAGAAGATCGCAAGAAAAAATTAAGAATTCAAAAATTTCTTCAACTACACTGTGGTTGTCTGTCCCTCTCACAAAAATTCTTTGGAATCTATTTGTCAGAAAAAAATTTTTTTAACATTGTATTCTTATATTTAAAACACGCAAAATAGTACATAAGGCATATATGTTTACAATATACATAAATTCTACTGTAATTCTGTGTTTAAACTTAACACTTACATTACCCGTTTCATGCGAAAGAGTAGAGAAGTTATCTCTGATTTACTTGTACTGTTACTGTTATAAAACGATGTTGGCAGTAAGTTTCTACAGGTCAAGATTTTGCAATGCTAAATAAATCGAGTCAAAATAGAGTTTTTGTAAAACTGCAGGTGAAATATTATATATACGTATATATTTCAAAACTAAATTTAATTATGACAAGCAAACTGGGTGCTCTTCTAGTTGTTGAACTCGGTATTTCATATTTTATGGTTCCTTTCAGCGGAGAATGTCATATATAGTTTTTTTTGGGACGCGTTCACTATTAAATAAGTTACTGTTACAAACTGCTGCAGCAGTGCAAATGAACCAGAAGGAACATCTTAAAACCTTTCTATAGAACGTGCAGGGTCAATATAACGTTTTGTGTGGTAAAATTCATGTGTAATGTTATAAAAATAGCTTAGGAAAACTTTCACAAACTAATACGTTGTATAAAATCGCCGTGTATGCATTACAGGTCGTTCGTTATAAAGTGAGCCCTACAGATTTAACCTAAAAAAAAAAAATCACTAACCGTTACTGCATATAATTTAACATTAACGATAGTTACCTTACTCTTTGTATGGTTGGCAGCAAATTCCCGAATGTAGTTCTGTGTATTTTCTCGTTTAAATACAACACTGAAATAAAATCAACTGAAATTTGTGTTCAAACAATTAAAAAACCGTTTTAATTAATTTATTTAGGTTCTTACCGACTGCACAAGTTATCTTGCTTGCACAACTCAAGTGACATGTCCAGAGAGGTTAGACATTTCCTATCGTTAGCCGTTATGAGCGGAAAGATACGAATTTACTGGAAATATACATTTAGCAGGGCTGTTTTGAGTGCTCACTTTATCGCGAACCGCCTATACAACAGTTTTACCAGCCACCACTGCGAATGATAACAAAACAGGCCTACAAAATACGAAGTTAATCAACTAGAACAGCATGCCAGTGTATTTTAGCAGTCGGTGAGAATGTGTACTCCCCTCTCCCTTCCAAGCTGCACCAGAGAAACCTATTCCGAGCCTCCCAGACGTTCCAGCACTTGCTCAGGATTTAACGACGTGTTGAGGCAGGTGATAATGAAGGCATCTCCATTCCTCGGAGGCTGCTTCTACACACGACACTATATCTCCCCCCCCCCCCCCGCCCTTACCATCGTCATATGTGACTGCGGTGCATTTTAGTGGAAGGTTGATAGGGGAGGTGGGAAGTGGGAGGGGTGTTTTCGTGAGTGGCGGCTGGACGCTTCTAGGATTCCTGGCGTCCGTGATGCGTCAGGACGTCCACCCCCTTCCCCCCAACCGCTCCTTATTCCTCTTCCTTCTCAGGGTCTTAATGGTGTTCACGTGACAGAAATGAATAATTTTATATTTGCATAACTTAGTGTTAGTTTTACAGAAGTTACTTGTGACTACATTTTCCACTTGCAAAAAATTTTTAACTCTCACAATTTTTCCATAGCAGCATGCCAAAATCAAAATTCGTAAGTTATATAACATATTAATAACAAAACACCAAGTATCTTACTAGAATGAAATAATTTACACTGAGATGTGATATTATTGTCTATATGCTAAAATGTTTAAAAACACACAACAGTCATATTGAATTTTTAAAAAAATTTTCATAAATTACGTAAACTATCATCATTTTCAGATTTTTTTTAAGTACAAATTATTTTCATTGTGTGTTTTAAATATTTTAGCACATTGTCCATAATATCTAATTTCAGTGTAAATTATTTCATTCTAGTAGGACACTTGGTTTTTGTTATTGCCATGTTCACGTAACTTGCAAATTTTGACTTTGTCATGTTACTATGGGAAAACTATGAGAGTTAAGAAAATTTTACAATTGCAAAATGTAGTCACAAGTAACGTCTATGAAGCGATTAATATACCGTGCAATTATGAAACTATCCATTTTTGCTATGAACGCCTTTAAGGCTGTTACACAGTTGAATATATTAGCATCTGACTTTTAACATTTGACTTTACGATAGCTTTCAATACATTGCTTCTTATGGAATCGTACACAATGCAGTCGGTAAAACTGAAGTCAGGTAGTCTTGACTTTACTTGTTCGGAAAACTGAAAACTTGAAGACAAAGAAAAGATGGCCGTTTACAGAGATATGACCAACTGAAGTGAATCTTTTTATGTACGTCATTACTAGCGAATGATGCTGTGTCGCAAACAGCCCACACTGGTACGTGAAAGGACTAAGCACGAGAAAAAACCGAAGGAACAAACAAAGGAAGCCATAATTGGCTGTCGTCAACAAACATACAATAATTCCGGAATATGAATACAGTCGGTATATAATGGAAAACCAAAACACAAAAATCAAACAGGTGTGTGAAAATGGCGACAATAATGGACACAAGACAGCGAGGACAACGCAAATGGACACAGCGGCATGAATGGATGTAGACAAGACAACGCAACGAACATAGCACAGACACAAACTAAACAGTACACAGACGTAAAAATAACGTGGCGGCTCATTTGATACGCGCGAACTTGGCCGCTTATTGGTTACCCGAAGGTGTTGATTCCAGCCCCGTGTATGTTTGGCTCCTGCACGTTACGTCAGGTTTCCTGGTCGGGTTGCCTGCCAGCAGGCCAGCCGCCTTACGCTGATTGGCGGTAGGCGTTTCCGCCATCTTGCTAGCCAGCGAAGCCATCTTGGTGGCGTGTGTGACTGAGTTCGCCATCCTACCGTCTGTTTCACTTCTGTATTCCTAAAGATTCTGTGAAACAGACGATGATATTAGGTTCCCTTCGACTACAGGTGCGACGTTTCGTGAACAGGTATATGTTCGTCGAGGCACACACACAATCTGAGGAACTCAATCACAATCCCATTGTAAAATTAATTCAATGATCACCTATATATACGATCGGTATAGAGGATGGTATATCACGAAAACGTTTTGTGCCAAATACACTTGAAACCACTATAGTTAATTACGACACATATGATTAATTGATGTACGTTCTGACACAACGTAGCTGTCTGCAAACCAATAAAAGGCATCAAATATTACAACAGCGGGATTCTTATAGGATCAGCCAAAAAGCTCCACATGAAAGCGAAAGCAAGTCAGCTTCTGCGTTGAAACCCAGCAAACAGTCAAGTTTTCCCGCGATAAATCATCCTCTCTAATAATCGGTAATATGAAAACAATTTATGTCTAAGTATCGTTTTATTATGTAGTATTGCTATTTCATGAAAGTTAAACAAATGTGTTTTAAATTCTTTCCTAAAACCTTGTAAAACAGACGGTTTTGATTTTTATCTGCAATATATTTTAAATATGGCAACTGTTTTAGGCCTATTAAATAGGTTTTCTATTTTTTTAACTGTAATTATTTAAACTTCACGTTTTTATTGTATTTTCAAAATATTTTTAAAATAGAACGGAAATTATCTGGAGGCCTGAAGGGGATTGGTGCATGGATAACAGAAACAATTATTAAACTGTACATAGTGTCTTTTATAGTGGCCACTGACTGTGGTCACCTGCTTAAATTACGTGTCCTGACTACAAAACTGATACTTGCAACTGCATTTATGAGGAGTTTGTGGGGAATTTTGAAGTTCCCGCACACTTTTAGGACGCCAGCCATGGCCGTCTCTAGTAGAAGGCCGGAGTTTTGAATGTGGCAACATTGCATCGGGGGCCTGATGCTTGTCACTTCTAGACTGCCCTAGTCTCTGCAACGTGTATAGCTGCAGCTTTAGTGGCGTGTACACGTCTACACAGACTAGGGCTACCAATGAGCGACCGGCAGCGGGCCTCCGATGCAGCGTTGCCACGTTCAAGACTCCGGCCTTCTACTGAAGACGGCCATGCGCCGGCTCGTCAACACGTATTTTATGTGTCGAGTCACGACGAGTTTATCTCGAAAAATCGATGGCTTAGTTCAAAAGGAAAAAAACTCACCAACACGGAGACAGAAGTACTCTACCCAGTTGAAAGAAAAAAAACACGTAAATAAATTGCCTTGTTTTAATAACGTGGCCTTTATTCTGATTGCCAGCAAAGTTCTAGAAATTGTATTATTTTTATTTAAAGTGTGATAAATCCAGAAAAGGCAGACTATAAACATTTCAAACACCTTAAACAGTTGCCTCTGTACCTTTGCTTCAAATTAACACCAAAGTAATACGTCAATTAACAGATTTTTCGGGGCGGAAAGGAAATCATCCTATATGCATTTTACTCAAAACTGAAAATTTTTAGTTGTTTCCCTTTTAAACTGTGCCATCGAGATATTGCTCCGTTTTGTTCCAGTGTCTTAGGTAAACATCGGCAACTCTGCTTCATGATTACTGGCAGCGTGGCATTGTTCAAACACGTCTGTCATTTTGACTGCACAAATCAGAATACGATTATTTTGATACCACACGTCTGTGATTTGACAATAGAAGCCCAAAACAAATGAGAGTAAAAACATCCAATTACTGACCACGAAACTGAGCTACAGCTGTACACATAAGGCAACAAAACAAAATGGAGCAAACATATTTTCGCCACAAAATCGTGACTGTATTTATGTTATATAATTAGATTATGGTATATACTGCGAAAATGTTTTGTGCCAACACGCCCGTGAAAAAACTGTAGTTAATTGCAACTCATGTGCTTAGAAGACGAGTGAGAGACTCCGGACAACGCTTAACATCGATGTCTTCAGCGCTCGTGAGGGTTGACATGAGGTGAGTGTGGAGCAGCGCCGGAATAAAAGGGCGGTAGAAACGGGAGATCCCCGAGAAAACCCGCCGACCAACGGCATCGTCCGGTATGATTCCAACATGCGAAAATCCGGGGACCGGCCCCGCCGGGAATCGAACCCGCATCGCCTTGGTGGGAGGAGAGAGGTCTGACCACTCGGCCACCACGGCCCCAGTTATCTAGAGTGAACGGATGTTTTGTACAGAAATGTTTCAATCAGATACAAAACATGGTTTCACTCTAGAAATTTACTGATTGGTAAAATTGGTAACATAAGTAGTTCAAGTCATAACGTTTTAATTTTCATTCTCTTTCTCACTTATTATGAAAGCACATAAAGCATATGTTTACACGAGACGGCGTCATGGAAATGTGCGCGAACATGACAATTCCTCACAAACACTACACGAATGCCGCTATGACTAGGCCGGCCAATTTTGTTGTCACGACACGTAACTTCAAACTGTCAACCACAGCGGTCACTCTAAATGGTATCATGAGCAGTTTAACCGATTTCTGCTTTCTATGCACCAATGGCATTAAGGACATGGAGACGCCAGCAGACGCGTTTATATGCGGTTATAATATGTCACGAGCTGGAGTAACATAAGCCTGCTCAGTCACATGACTAGTTTTGTCGATCAACGTAGGTTATTCCTAAACACTCGCCAGCAAATAAGTATTTTAATATGGCGAAAAAAAACTACATATTTTATACATTCGTTAAATATTGTACTGAGGCCGCAGCGTATTTTTTAACACGTTGTTTTATTTACGAGGATATTTTTTTTAAACCTCCGATCGGCTGTAATAAAAAACGGGAACGAATTAGGAAATTGTTTTAATGTCAAAAGAAACGTACATCTTTACACTATTTTTCCACATAGTCACCGTGCTGATTGAGGCATTTGTCGTACCGATGCACCAGCTTGCCGATACCCTCAGCAAAGAATGATGCCTCCTGCCTATTCAGCCACGTTGTAACAGTGTCCCGCAGTGCATCATGGGTGTTGAAGCGTCGTCCTCCAAGCCACTTGGGGAAAAGGAGGAAGTCACTCGGAGCCAAATCCGGACTGTAAGGATGGTATCGGCAAGCTGGTGCATCGGTACTACAAATGCCTCTATCTGCACGGTGATTATGTGGAAAAATAGTGTAAAGATGTACGTTTCTTTTGACATCAAAATAATGTCTTAATTCATTCCCGGTTTTTTTTTATTACAGCCGATCGGAGGTTGGAAAAAAAAATAACCCTCGTATTTATACTTGTAACGTCTGTTTCGTCCTTTATTCGATATATCGAACACAATACCGTTCTTTTGGTTATGTCCACACTGTTATAACAACTACCTAAATAGTTTTGGTAGTTTATAACACTTACCTACATAGTATGGGGCACTTACCATGTTTCAGCTTTTAAATAGAACAAATGATCAACACTGATAATATACAAGTCTGGTACCGTCAGTATATGGTTGACTGTTCCTTAAAAATATATCGGAATGCCACCTTCTATGATCTGGAAACAGTATTACCATACTTTCTAAACATTCATATATGTATGTACAGGATGCTCACAAAAGTCACCTACATACTCTTACAGGTGATTCCTTGTGAAAAATAAAGAAGGAAATATGCAAGTCATTTTGTACGTAACCGTAATATTAAGGGAGTAATTCGTGTTTAAAAATCAAATTTTGAAATAATTATTTTCCCACCAACCGAATACAGATAGACGTAAACTGACAAAATTCAGGATATTACTTCACGACAATAAGGCCGACAAACCGACAGTAAATGCCAGTTGATACCTTCAATCTTTAAGAAAACAAAAGGTGTTACTGACAACTTTTTTAACAGCAGGATGATATAACATTTAAAAGTGAATTATTGGGTAATGTGAACTTAGTAATAAAAAAAATCCTCGTGTAGCGACGGTCTAGGACGCATAGTTTTCGTTCAAAACGGAAGTGAAGTTTGGGCGTAGTGGTACAGAGCCTAGCGTGTAGGCAACACTGCGTGCATGAGAGATAGTTATAGGCTATACCGCTGTGCCACACAGACGATGATGAACGTTCACTATAAATATCATGGGCCGTACTTTATATGTCATATTAAATTAACACGATACCTAAGAAGCAGGCAATTCTGGATGTTAGACATTGTTGAAGCTAACAAATAATAAGCGTGTTTTATTTTTTCAAAACTCTCGTACGTATCCACAATATACAGGTTTACGTAAAGAAAGCGCATTTCAGTTGGTCACGAATATCAAGCTATTAGGTTTATGTTATTCCTCCCAGATTTACAACCGTAACACATTTAAAATGTAATGATTTTTGCTTGAAAAATTTATTAGTAAAATTAATCTTCTGATACGTTTTCTGTAATAACACACCATTTAAACTCCAAAGTAGCACTTTGGTAGACAGAGCTCAAATTCAAGTGATAGGAACTCTAGTCGTTAACAGTTTAGTTCGTAGTTAGAAATTGATTGAATAGTTTTCTCGTTGAGATTTATTCCATCTACGAAAGGTTTAAACCCGGCAGGTAAATTTGAAAAAATTAAGCTCTTAAAAAGAACTTTAGTCACGCATCCTACAAGCAGACTAGGAAAGTTACGCAAGCAGTTGTGTACTAGTTTTAGAGGCATGCGCAGAGGTATAAAATCAGCCGACCCCATCTCTGGTCTCTGGAATGTTCCGCATACCCCAGTTCGCAGTGTCGCCAAACTGCTTGTCATGCCAGCGCAGCTGCGCAAACGTATGAAACAAGAAGGAAAAATAGAAGAAAATTGACCCCGCACACTGCCCGCGGCTCTCCGCGCATGCGCATTTCTCTCCCGTATGCAGGGTCCACCCAAGGCAACGTTGCCATATTCTGCGCTGCTGTAGCAATAACTGCATACTTTTTCATACGGGATCGTAACTATCATCCTTCTGGCAATATTAAACTCTTTGGTTAATATTCTTGACTGCTGACCTAACTACTCATTTAATAATAATAATTAGAGATAATTATGTACCGCAGAAAACTTGACTGTTTGCTGGATTTCAATGTTGGTACTTTCAGGTTACCAAAAGTTTACTGAATTTTGCTTGCCTGCATGTGGAACTATTACCCTATTTGTCTGAGCCAATAGTAATCCCGGATGCCTGTTATTGGTCTGCAGACAGCTACGTTGTGCCAGGCCTACTGTATATCACCCAACCATATCCAATCATATATGTCACAAGAAACTACAACGTTTGCCAGGGTTAGTTGGCACAAAAATGTTCGCGACATCTCTAATAATAACGCAATTATTTTTCATAAATAAAAAAACATTGCAACGGGATAGAACTGCAGATAGGGTTGTTAAAGACGATCCTGGTTCAAACCCCCGCAGAATCTGAATATATTATTTTCGCTAGTTGCATCATGCCGGACGATGCCGTCGGTCGGCGTGTTTTCTCGGGGATCTCCCGTTTCCCCCGCTCCTTCATTCCGGCGCTGCTCCGTGTTTACTTCATTTAACCACTCACCAGTGCTGAAAACGTGAGTTACTATATTTTGCCTTTTCGAGAACTAGACGTGCAAAACGCTAAGGGCGAGACAGTACGCGCATTACGCCTCATTCTAGCCTTTAATGGCAAGTCAGAGAACTGGTGTGGAGACTTCTCGCCAACACGCCTCTACGAGACATTGAGTTGTTACCCTTTCGTTTCACGATGCATCACTACTGCCGTATTTACTCGCACAATCGCCACATTTTTGATAACATTTTGGGCCAAAAATAGGTGCGGCCATATCCTTCAAGCTGTGTTTTACTGTAAAAGGGACCACGGTGGCCGAGGGGTCAGACCTCTCGAGTGCCGGACGATGCCGCTGTTCGGCGGGTTTTCTTGGGGATCTCCCGTTTCCCCCGCCCATTCATTCCGGCACTGCTTCATACTCACATCATGTCACCCCTCACCAGCGGTAAAGACCTTGATGTTGAGTGTTGACAAGGTACTAGATATTAAATAATTCTCGTGGGATAATTATGGTACACGAGGAGACCTGGCTACACAGGTCCAGGGAGAAATGAGAGTCGAAGCTGGGCCCGCACGGTCCATCTGGAGGCTGCGCACGCGTCATCTCGCCGGCTAAGTCCTCGTGACTGGATCATTCATACCGGTCGGCCTGGAAGATAATGATCCAGAAGTCTGCTTCAAGAATTAGAGGCATGTCGGAGAAATTAACCCGCCATTACCATAACTATGACTGCCCGGAGAAAAATATTATCTTACGCTACGATAACATCATAAACAACGAAGCTATGACAACACCTACCAGAACATTTACAGAGGTGGTCGAGTAAAAATGTTGCACATTATAATACGCGGGATAAGTGATTAAAGATTTGAAAAGATTTATTTGAGTGATTATGCAAACCATAAACAACTTCGCTGCTTCATACTAGCAACATTTAATTTATGATCGAAACTGCTGAGAAAATTACTCTGGAAACCAACCATAAAATAGTCACTCTGTGCGTCATGGCCGCAAACATAACAGTAACGAAAGTACCCGTTTTAATTAATCAAAATACTATAAAAATGTAAAAATCTGCATGCCACCCTTGATAATCCCACAACTCACAAATATAAGTTCTTTAATCTGTTGTTTATGTGTGTGTGTGTGTGTGTGCGCGCATCTATGTGTATGTATAATTATGTGTGTATGTGTAGGGTGCACTGTTAGAAAAAATTTCCGTGAAATTACGGAAAAGTACTGGCAAAAAATTATCCAGAAATCTTCGTAAAGTAACGGACACTCCGTTTTTATTAATAACGGAACCCTCCGAAAAAAAAACGGACAATCTGTTTTCTGCAAAAAAATTTTAATTTCTGTAATCGACTAGAACTCCATTTTCTAGAAACAATACATTTTGTTGTTAGCTATGTGTTATCGAGATTCTGACGCACTATTTAGTAACCTGAAACATTTTTCGAAGTTGCTAGGATTCGAATCCACGACTTTATAATTGGCAGGCAGAAACTCTAACCATTGAACCACAGAGATAAGTTATGAGTAAATGAGTTCCATGTAGTGGTAAGATATCAACTTTATAAGAGAACTTTTGTATTTGACATCCAGGATTCATAGTGATTATTAATACAACTTTTTTTTTAAGAAACTCAGTAAAATACGCTTTAAAATTGTAGAAACATATTTTCGTGAATTTATGGAAAGTTACGGTCAAACATCCGTAAACTGGCGATGCGGACAAATTTCCGTAAACATAATATTACGGAAGCCACAGTACTTTTCTGTAAATATTTCTGTGAATGTACAGAAATTTTTACCAGTGTAGGATGAGTAAGGACGGAGCACATAATATCGTGTGGTGGTTGCTCACAAAAATTATGCAACAAAATGTGTATTTACTTTGTTCCTAATATGAATATAGTGGAAGTAATGCTACCCTGAAAATAGACTGTTACGTTACATTTTCATGAAAATTTCACAACCTACTTAATATTAAATAACGAAACTTTGCGCAAGGTCTTATAAACGTACCAACTTCATTTTAAGTAATTTAGTTTGGTAATATCTTTGGCCCATCATTGTTCAATCGAGGCACAACAATATTTATTGTGCTTAAAACTTCGGAACACTTGGCTGTAATTCATGTTGTACTACAGAACATTAAACAGGCGGGGAAGGTTAATAAAAAAAGTTGTCTTGTCGAAAGATAAAGTTAGTAATTTTCGAGAAAATCTGATGTAAAATTATTGCATTTATTGTAACGCCTGAGACATATGCCCACATTGCGACTTTCTTGTAGCGCGTTTAACCAAATTTTAGGCGTATTGTAATGCTGTGGTTTCGTAGGAATTATCATCTACGACACAACGCGCATGTAGTAAAGGAATGTGGCATAGTACGGTAAAGTGATTGCACTCTGTGGCCAAGGAAACATCAGTAGGAATATAAAACCCACACGTTATGGCACTGTTCACCAAGTTTTGCAACATCGTACAAGCAGGTAATCCCACTGATAATTGACCATAAATCGGCATAGTTGAACGAGTGCGTTCTAACCGCTTCACAAAGTAACACCCCCCCCCCCTTACCCATACAGCGATGAAAAAAATATTATTGATATTACAAAACGTATCAGTTGGTATGTAGCTAGTGAATAATGCATTGTCAGTATTAAACATCGCTCCATTATTTAAATGAATTTGCTAATGAATCATTACTACAGGCACACCGAGTGAGGTGATGCAACTTATCACGTTGGACTCGCATTCCGTAGGACTCGGGTTCGCTCCCCGACTCTGGTCATCCTGATTTCGGTTTACCATGGCTTCCCGAAATCGCTCCAGGCGAATGCTGGGATGTTTCCTTGACAGAGGCCATGGCCGGCTCCTCTCTCAGCTTCTGTCATTGTACCGAGTCGTGTGTCACTGTCTATAATGACCAGTTACGTCATGCGGTATACTGTTGTAGACGGTCATACAATTGTCTTGCAGCTGTAAGTAGTATACTGATGCGTGGATTGTCAACCGAGCTGTCCAAAATGTCTACCTTAAGAGTGCATGGTAGATAAATATACGTTGGCAGATAAATATACGTTGAGAACATAAATTAATTTCTACGCTTTTTTCGACAATATGGATAAAATACTCATTTACAATCCTAGATAATGGTATTTGCCAACTTTATGAGTAAATATTTATCCATACTTACTAATTCGTTACGCGTGATCTCTTACGCCGCAGTTAAATGCACGAGGTTCCGGCGTCAGAGATTATACCTCAGAAGTTCGTAACACTGGAAACAATTTTGTTTAAAACGTTGGCTAAAACTATTGTCTAGGATTGCTATTGATAATTTTCGCAAATTGGCTTCAAGAAACCTACAGTTAGAGACCAATGCTTTTAGCGTTGAATTATGTACCACGCCCTCTTAATACCCAGCCGGCAATTGCCGACGGCGTACTTTGTTACTATACGTGCACTTCCAGTCTACTGCCAACGACGGTTAACTGCCATGAATGCTTGTGCGTTTTTCTACATATGTCCTTCGTGCAGCAGTTGCACTGCACAATATTTCTCTATATGTTTAAACTATGTCACTGAGTCCCTTGATACTTCACTCCAGCATAACTACTGCCTGTGACAACTTATTTGTACACGTAGCAATTTCAGATTAGTAACAAGTCTGACGCTCACCATGGCTGAATGTACGCCAATAGCTAACTGGCGTTCCGAATTGTCTATCAATCGTATACGTAAATTACAATCTGCGAGACAGCTACCCTGCTAACTGTTTTGTGACATTTTTGAAGCTGCATTAACAATACGAACATACTATAACATTAACTTCTTATAGTTACAAAATGCAACAGTTGAATGTTTTTTCATATCCTTGTTTTATTTTAACGTCTCCCGTGTCTGATATTTGAGCATTTATCGAATATAGTTCTTCGTGTTTACATACCTGCTGTTGCACCTGTTGCAAGTTTAAAAACAGTGATGTATTTTATAGTGATGTATTTCATACTTGACTATATTTTTGTCAGTTATGACGTGACTGTTTTATCAAACTACAATGTTGAGTATCTGTATAGATTATGCAGTATCAAATTTATTTAAGTCTTGGAGGCAATTGCTTCTAGTGACGACAAATTATTCGCTGTCCACATACCAACTGACACGTTTTGTAATATCAACAATTAATTGAAAATTGATTTTGATTGTAGCTTCCCCATACGCCGTAGGTGGCCTCTAAGAAGGGATTTTTTGAAATTCAAAAAATTAAGGGGATGAATAAAGGTGAATTATGTTTTCAATGAATCCTAGATATCTTACTAACCTGGTGATATGTCGTTATTGCGTAAACAAAATGTGCATATTACCTCCTTTTCGATTTTTCTAAAAAAAAAAAAAAAAAAAAAAAAAAACGAAAATATTTGAAATACGTGTTTAACAAATCCTAGATTTCTTATTAATCAAGTGATTTATCGTTACTATATTTGCTTCACAATATTGCGTAAAACTGTATATTAACCCTTTTTCAATTTTTTTTTTAATTCTAAAATTAAGGGGGTGAAAATCCGTAAAATATGTTTCATTCAATTCTCCATTTATCTTAAACCAGTTGAGATTTTGAGGTCAATTTTGCTTCAGAATTATGCCTATGTAAATACCTACGAATCAACTTTACGAATTTTCTAGATTCAACTTAAAATATAAAATAATTAAATATGTTTTCATTTAATCCTCGATTTCTCTTAAACCAATTGAGGTATCGGCGTCATTTTCACATCGAATGTATACTAACGCAAAAACTTATAAAGCTATTTCAGGATTTTTCGAAATTTGACAGTTAATATAGTCAAAAAGTTACATAAAAATTTATCTTCGCAAAATACCCCAAATATTTTAAAACTGATTCAATATCACGGTAATTTATGCTTAATATGAGTGCCTATTCTGTAACACACCGTTTCTGTACTCTGGTATATACTTCGGTTGCCTTGAATATACTGATTACGAAGGGGGTAACTTAGTTTGCTCTTAAGCCGGGCAATTCAGAACACACAGGGAATGTGGCTATCGATGAATTTAATATAATACTGATTTACAACCTCTATGTACAAAGGTACACTTTCACTCGCAGAGTGTACAACTGTGAGGCCAGGCCGGTTTGATTTCGGCCGGGAAGTGGGGAGGGGGGGATTGTCACTGATATTATGATGCATGCTCATTAGAGGATGATTATTAAGTATTATATTTGAAGTATTTAATTCCGATGCCAATGCCCTTCGGCGGGTTTGAAGTGACCCCCTTATTATATAGAAACTCACTCAAAACTTACTCAAAAAGTTCCTGACTTTATCGCGAACAGACTTTAAGTACCCACTCGGGTTAGGTTGTTCACTACAAGTGTCAGTTTTCTTGGTGCTTATGGGGGCGGCTTCTGTAAGGCCATCGCCTGAACGCCTACGTGTTGAAACCGAAGCACTGCAGGCTATATTGAGGTTACTGCCAGCTGCTGAACGACAGTCACTTGTTGGACACGCTCCAAGCCTTCACTCAGCTTCATTCTCAGACACAGCAGGTGACCGACAACTAGCTGAAAGGACAAAGTTCGAAAGTCACGCAGGACACTAACCAGAGCTCACTGAAAGAAAAATTTTGTAAAACTATTTTGTAAAACTATTTTGTTACTATTTTGCAAACCTATATTGTAAGTATTTTGCAAAACTATTTTGGAACTGTTTTGCGTAACTATTTTGCAAAACTACTTTGTAAAATTATTTTGTAAAATCATTTTGTAAAACTATTTTGCAAAACTATTTTGTACAACTGTGTTGCAAAACTATGTTTCTAAACAATTTTGTAGCAGACACAAAACAATGGTGACCATAACATTTTGGTGAAGACAGCAAAATGTTTTCGTAGTGACCACAAAATAAGTTTTGTAGGGTGAATACCACCCAAATGTTTTGCAGCTGCTACAAAATATGTTTTTTTTTCTGTGTTCCTTAGATTCTAGATAAGTATAAATTACCGGTGATGCTCGCCTTAAGGGCAGGGGCCCCTGTTTATGCTATTTTAGTAAGTTTTATTTTTTATATCTTGAAAGGGGGCTGATATATAAATACCATCACATAGAAATGTTGGAAATTGTTTGTACTATGTAGAATACTTTCTTCAAAACACAGGTAAGTTTGTATGATTTTTAATAATTATTGACTTTTAAGAAAATTGAATTAAGTCGATAACCAGCCAAACTTATATAAACTTACTAAAATAGCACAAACAGGCCCTGGGCCTTACAAGCACGATCTACAACAATTTTATTCCTAAATTTTTTATTTTTGCACCAGATATTTTTTTTTCTTATTTTAGACATAAATTGTGACCAAATTTTCTTCTTATGAATTTTTTTCTCTCTCATAGTTTTTGCGTAATGACTCATAAACATCAAAATTTGTATGTTGTGGTTTATGTACGCCACTAAAACCAACTGACATATCAAACTGAAAAAAAATTACAGTGAATTTGGTAGTCAAAATAATTATCTCAAAGCAATGAAAACATACTTCATGCGTGAAAACCAAAACAGTGAGAAATGTGTTGCAAGATGTTTTTTACATGTCCGTCATACTGCCTGACTGGTTGGCATAGGTCCTAACGAAGTTTTAGGCTACAACGTCTTATATAAAACGATTTTTTCTGTATTGAAATAATTTCTGAAATATTAAATTAAAATTTTCAAAGTTCAAGAATTTTAAAAATACAAAAACTTTTTTTTATTTAGGAGACGTTTAAGCCTACAAGAACGTTATTCATTGTAAAAATTTTCAGTTTGATATGTCAGTTGGTTTTAGTGGCGTACATAAAACCATAACATGCAAATTTTGATGTTTATGAGTCATAACGCAAAAACTATGAGAGAATAAAATTTCATAATAACAAAATTTTGCCACAGTTTATGTTTAAATAATACAAAAATATCTGGACAAATATGAAAATAAAAATATGACGTTGAAAACTGATGTAGACTGTGCCCTAAAGGCCATGCTCTCGAGTTTCTACTTCGTTTAGCTATATTCATTTCTTACGTCTAAACGAGAGCAGATATCAAAAATCTGTTTGGCAGTTTTGTTTAAAATCGTCTTCTCCATGTTGGCTATTTTTTCAAAGCAGTAAATACTTTTAACTATTTGTGTAATGAACGAAATTCTGGTTAATAGACTTTTTAGTCGAAATCGTATAATTTCTTGTTTTGAAAAAAAATTAACTATCACAAAAACAATTTTAAACAAAACTGCCAGACAGATTTTTGATATCTGCTCTCGTTTAAGCTTAAAAAATATATAATTATCACAACAGCAGAAACAAGATGGCATGACCTTAAGGACGCAGTCTACCGCAATTTTCATCACCATTTTTTTTATTTTATATTGGTACCAGATATTTTTTTCTTATTTCATACATAAATTGTGATTAAATCATCCTCTTAGGAAATTTTTGTATCTCACATAGTTTTAGTGTAATGAGTCGTAAACGACAAAATTTGGACTTAACGGTTTTAAGTACGCCACTAAAACCAACTGACATTCCAGACTGAAAAAATTCACAGTGTATAACAATGTTGTAGGCTATCATTTGACATATATAAAAACAAAAACAAAAAAAATTTGTATTTATAAAAATTGTTGATATTTTTTTAAATTTTCATTTCAAAATTCAGCATTTTTTATTAAATACAAAAGTATTTTTTTTTGTTTTTGTATATGTCAAATCATAGCCTACAACGTTGTTATACACTGTGAATTTTGTCGGTTTGGTATGGCAGTTGGTTTTAGTGGCGTACTTAAAACCGTAAAGCGAAAATTTTGACGTTTACGAATCATTACGCAAAAACAATGAGAGATACAAAAGTTTCCTAAGGGGAAGAGTTTATCAAAATGTATGTCTAAAATAAGAAAAAAAATCTGGTACAAATATAAAAATAAATAAAGACGTTGAAAACTGAGGTGAACCGCGCCCTTAAAGTAAAAATTTGCATGTTTCCGTTTTAAGGACTGCACTAAAACCAACTGACATAAAAAACTGAAAAAAATTCACAGTGCATAAAGGCATCGCAGGCAAAAATGTGACGTACAAAAAAAATAAGAATAAAAAATTTTGTATTAAAATAAAAATGCTGAAATTTAAAGTAAAAATGTGAACAATTCAATAAATTTTTTTAAACATACAAAAAATTTATTTTGCGGTTTAACATAGCTGAATTTGTATCCTACAACATCGTTATTCACTGTGAATTTTTTTCAGTTTGGTAAGCGAGTTGGTTTTAGTGTCGTCTTTAAAACGGAAACATGCAAATTTTTGTTTTAACGAGCCATTACGGAAAAACTATGCGAGATGATAAAACGAGTTGGTTTTAGTGTCGTCTTTAAAACGGAAACATGCAAATTTTTGTTTTAACGAGCCATTACGGAAAAACTATGCGAGATGAAAAAATTTTATAAGATAAAAATTTAGTCACATTTTTGTCTAAAACAAGAAAAAAATAACTGGTACAAATATCAAAATAAAAAACATGGTGATGAAAATTGCGGTACAACGCGCCCTTAAGATGTGTTGCGCTTTGGAAGCTGGATAAAGGAGGAGCGATAAAGGTTGAACTGATGCGCGTAGTGGTTTACCACCCCTACTAAAATATAAATATTAACATCGTGATTAAGTCCAAGGAACCGCGCGACGCTACAGGATTCTGACTAAGAGATGGGCCCGCGGTGGCCGAATAGTCAGACCACTCACCTCTCACCAAGGCGATCCGGGTTTGATTCCCGGCGTGGTCGGACCCCGAACTTTCACGTGTGGGAATCGTCCTGGACGATGCCGCTGGTCGGCGGGTTTTTCTCGGGGATCTCCCGTTTCCCACGCCCATATGATTCCTGCGCTGCTCCATATTCACCTCATGTCACCATTCACCAGCGCTAAAGATCTGGATGTTAAGTACTGACCAGAATATCTCACTCACTTTTAAAACACATGCTAAATGTAATTGAAAAAAATATCTAAATTTCTTTTATCGTCTATAAGGAAACAATCGTCTAAAAATAACGTATTGTAGTTAAAATATAAACTAGTAGTACACACAGACAAAATAATTTCTGTTATTGTATTCATAGAAGGTTCTACGTAGTACCGTCAAACATCTTCACGAAGCACACGAAAAATTTTAAGGGGGACGGGGTGTAGGATGGAAAGGTAACTGGCCAAAATCTTTACGTGAATCGGCCAGTGCCAGAAAGGCAGTCGACCAAGACATGTGATGGCATCGTCAAGGGTCCGTAATACGTACAATAAATTCAATTTATAAAAATAAAAAATTTGTCAACT
>PNEQ01004511.1:104388-130716 GCA_003012365.1 Medauroidea extradentata | reverse complement strand
AGTAACAAAATTTTATCTTTGACAAGACGTTAGATATATTCTTGTTAAACTGCTTGACATAAATAATAATGGAATCTTTCATTAATTTGTCATGCAAAATCATTGCAAGAGAATTATAGGTTAACTTTTTCGAGAATGATTACAATTACAACATAAGATGAACGCATAACAATATTACGACCTCTAAAATTCATCACAAATATGTTCTATGTCTCAACATTGCCACATTTACCAAACAATATTTTAAAACAGAAGTTATTGCAAAAATCTACAAATTAAATTGAGCATTTAACTCTCCTCCTTAATGCGTTAACTTCAGAGTCCGGTACGGCCTGTACACTTTGAATAATACTGCGAGTGCTAAATTCCTATTAAAAAATGATAGTAGAATATGAAGCATCGTAAGGGAAAAAAAAGTAACTAGGCTTAAAAAAGTGCTCACTTTATCCCGAACCACCTATAGTGACCTAGGCATCGTGTAACCGACGCGGAAACTATTCAAAACCGTCAACACTTCCTCATTGCGACACGGTCACGTACGGGGGAGAGCAACAATCCCTTCTGCACCAACGCTCCGTGGCTGTAACACGAAACTGTCAGCGGAGGAGAAAAAAAAATGAACGCCATAAAGTCGTTTCAAAGTTGCAACGGCCCGAGGGTCCAGTAACAATGGAGTGACTCACTGCGAAACTATGTTGATGGAAGGAGAAATAATAATAAAAGTTGCAGTGGCGCACTGGCCTCGGGCGAGGTCCGTTCTCTTCAACCTATTTTCCCTCGCGAACACACACAGCAACTACATTCGTCTCAGCTCTAGGCGCACCGACATATGCTTGTCTGCTAGGTTCTCTCAGCTCTGCTGCTTCGAGCTGTCTGGCAGTTATTTCTTATTTCTTGCCAACTATGTGGCTAGGCTTTAAGAGTGCTCAAGTGCGATAAAATCGTAATTTTATATTTTTATGAAATAGTGTTAGTTTTATAGACGATACTTGTGAGTAAAGTTTCCTCCTACGAAACAATTTTAGCTCTCATAGTTTTCTCGTAACGGTGCGTCAAAGTCAAAATTTGCATGTTCTGCTGCCATGCAAATAGTGAAAACAGATTGACTTACGTAAGTGAATTAATTCACTGTGAAATAACATGCTAGAGGCAATGAGGTGATTGGCGGATGTGTTATATTCGACTTACCGCCTTCCCCATTTCTGTACCTGGAACGCAAAAAAAAAAAAAATAAATAAATAAACTAGCGTCCACTGATACTTTGTTGGAATGTTTAAATCTTAATTTTTACAATTCAGTATTTTTTATTAAATACAAAATATTTTACTTTTTGTTTTTTATATATGTCAAATCATAGCCTACAATATTATTCTACACTATGCATTTTTTCGGTTTGCTATGTCAGTTTGTTTTAGTAGCGTACATAAAACCGTAAGGTGCAAATTTTGACGTTTACAACTCATTACGCAAAAACTATGAGAGATACAAAAATTTCCTAGAGGAAGATTTAGTCACAATTTATGTTTAAAATAATAAAATAAATATCTGGTACAAATATAAAAATAAATAAAAACGTTGAAAACTCAGGTGAACCGCGCCCTTAATCGAGAGACCGTAAGTGAACATTCGAACACGGTAAAAACTCCAGTTAAGTTTCGAACGTTTTAAACAGAAATTTTGGCTGACATACCCTACCATGATGAGCTTTCGAAAGAGCCTTTAGATTAATATTATTGGTCTACGGGTAATTTACAAACGTTTACAGATATTTCTTAAATTTACAAATTCGCATCATTTTCTTGAGAGAAAAATGGGAAAACATTAAATTTGATACACATATCTGTAATAATAAAATTATGTCACTGTTCTGAATGTTTTGTAATCGGATGGCCTAGGAACGTGTAGGCTTTAAGGCCAACTTCTACGCACTCAGTCACAACGTGCATAATCGCCTCTATGCACTAGGCACTTAATTGGTGTCAGACGGACTCATCTTTATACTTGTTAAGTTTCTTTCACAATGTGGATAATTTGAATATATTTTTTGCTAAGAGTTAAAATACATGCGGAAATTTCGATTGTAATTTTTTTCTTTTTTTCTTTGTGTGTGCAATAATCTGTGTACATTTCGACTTTTAACGAGCCGTAATCACTTCAAGGACGAAAGGATATTGAATTTTCGGTACATTCGGTACAGCTCGTTCATCGATAAATTCGTTGATAATCGGCGTAAACTCTGATTATTACATATGTAAGTGTAATTTTAACGAAATAAGTAGATAGGTTATGTCGGTCCGAGGACAAGTGGCTGGTAGCTTCGGATTCTCGGATTCGCGTCCGCCATCTTGGATGACGTCATTTTCCCGTTTTTCCCTCAAAATTTTCCTTTTCCTCTTAAAAATACTACAAATTTCCCGCTTTTCCCTCAAAATTTCCCGTTTTTCCCTCAAAATGTCCCGAATTTCCCTCAGCACTTTCCTGGAAAATTAAAAAATTACTCAAAACCACGCTATTGATCAATTAGGCTAAAGAATGCTCAATTTAAGCAAAACACCAGCCTAACTGAGCAGTTTTTTCCTAGAAAAATTATAGGTTTTCCTAAAAAAAAAAATTACGGTTTTGCTATCTAAATGTCGGGAGGCTGCAGGCTGTGGATTTTGGGATTCGTGGTAGCCATCTTGGATTTTTTATGCTCTGGCATTCTATTAGTCTTCCTGCTCTATCATTCCATCTTCTCGGCTATGCAGTCCTATCCTTCCATGATGAATCGGCCATGAGCAGTATCTTTCTCTTTTTCTATCATTCCGATAGTCTTCCTGCTCTATCATCACACCTCTACTCTACATCTCGCATCTACACTATTATTTGACATATATTTAATCATTTCATCTTTACTCTGTATTTCGCCTCTACATTACCATTACCCGCACGCTCCATCATGCCGTCATTGTTATATCCTTCCCGTTCTGGTCTCTCGTTCCACCACTACTCTGTTCAATCCGCCACTACTCTATTACCCTACCACGTGCACATAGTAAAGGACTTGGACCACACTTCCCAATATAACCCTGTATCATGCAGCATTACATTTACTGACGAAACACAAGACCTAGTATGATCCGACCTCACCCCGACCTAGCCTGGCTCGACCTAACCTGACTGGGCTCCGACATGACCTGTACAGACTTGTTCAAGCTCTACAATCTAGTCGCGACCAGACCGAACCCCACCTAAACCTGACTTAATATAAAATACAGTTAAGCACATCTAACACACATTCATATTATTTCATCGATTTATAAATACTTCTCAAACCATTAATTTAGAAAACCTAGTCCCACAAGCGAACCATGTTCCAGGTCCCCACTCACAGCACTTTGTCTGATTCAGTATAGCTAACAGACTTTATTTTCCAATCCTTCTGATTTAGGGTTTTGCATTTTTTCTGTCTCCATTAAGCTACTGTTTCAATACATCCTCGATTTGTTCTACCACTACAGCAATAATTATGTTCCAGACACTACCAGTGACGGAGTTAATCAGCCTCTCATACCTGTTTCGTTTTCATAGACTTAATTCGAATGCACCAAACACACCAACCTATCAGTAACATTCACAATATCAAATTGACCCAGTAAATCCATGTCAAGCATACAAAAACCTCACACAATAGCACCAGCAGTATAAATCAATGTTCTTCACCTAGTCATCTTACCCCCCCCCCCCCCCCCGAGTGGTGGTGCTGGAGTATATGACTCCTTATAAGTTGAATTATATTATAAAATGCTTCGGCATCTTCTTCTAGCAAGACACGAAACACTTCCTTCTCACTCAACAAGACAATATGAACTGGCAGAGGTGTAAACAAGTCTGTACAGGTCATGTCGGAGCGCAGTTAGGTTAGGTCGAGCCAGGCTAGGTCGGGGTGAGGTCGGATCATACTAGGTCTTGTGTTTCGTCAGTAAATGTTATGCTGCATGATACAGGGTTAGATTGGGAAGTGTGGTCCAAGTCCTTTACTATGTGCACGTGGTAGGGTAATAGAGTAGTGGCGGATTGAACAGAGTAGTGGTGGAACGAGAGACCAGAGCGGGAAGGATATAACAGTGACGGAATGATGGAGCGTGCGGGTAATGGTAATGTAGAGGCGAAATACAGAGTAAAGATGAAATGATTAAATATATGTCAAATAATAGTGTAGATGCGAGATGTAGAGTAGAGGTGTGATGATAGAGCAGGAAGACTATCGGAATGATAGAGAAAGAGAAAGATACTGCTCATGGCCGATTCATCATGGAAGGATAGGACTGCATAGCCGAGAAGATGGAATGATAGAGCAGGAAGACTAATAGAATGCCAGAGCATAAAAAATCCAAGATGGCTACCACGAATCCCAAAATCCACAGCCTGCAGCCTCCCGACATTTGGATAGCAAAAAACCGTAATTTTTTTTAGGAAAACCTATAATTTTTCAAGGAAAAAACTGCTCAGTTAGGCTGGTGTTTTGCTTAAATTGAGCATTCTTTAGCCTAATTGATCAATAGCGTGGTTTTGAGCAATTTTTTAATTTTCCAGGAAAGTGTTGAGGGAAATTCGGAACATTTTGAGGGAAAAACGGGAAATTTTGAGGGAAAAGCGGGAAATTTGTAGTATTTTTGAGGGAAAAGGGGACATTTTGAGGGGAAAACGGGAAAATGACGTTATCCAAGATGGCGGACGTGAATTCGAGAATCCGAAGCCACCAGCCACTTGTCCTCGGACCGGCATAACCTATCTACTGAAATATTATTTCATTATTAAAGCAAGAACATTCCAAAAAATTCAAAACGTTATATATATATATATATATATATATATATACACATACCCACATGCCCATACACATACATAAAGCATGTTTCAGAAACACTTTTACATGGAGGGTGGGTTCCTTAAATCAAAATAAGAAAAGACAAGTTCATGTAATCCATATAATTACAATATACGTCTGGAAATCCTTAGTTTTTTAGTACTTAAAAGTTGAGTTCATTGTGTGGTAAAATAACCGGTGTAAAGTTAGTTAAAGTTGGTATTTCTCGGCGATTTCCCCTTTCATCCGCCCCATCACTCCATGTCACCCCTCACCAGTGCTAAAGACCTCGATGTTGAGCGCTGATCAAACTCTCTTGCACACACACTCACAAATACCAAAGTGTCGTACGAGGACCAATTTTAACTCCAGCATCCAGGCCAGTTCTTCTACGGCCGTGACGAGAGACTGTAGGTTGTTGTTTGCCATCATGGGCGGCGCCTAAGACAGCTGACGTCACTCGCAGTCCCGCAAATAGCACCACGTCTGCAACCCTGCCTGGGCCCACGGCGGCCACCAATATTCGGCGGTCCAGCTGTGGGCGGCTGGTGAGGGGGAAACAGCAGTTTCGTAAGGCGAGCGGGGCAGAACTTTGTTAGTCTGGGGGAGGAGGGGGGGAGGACGTTCATTTTCCGCCTACTGACCTGCCGCAACTTCCCGCGCCGTGGCCTAGGTCGCCTAACCGAGCTTTCTCGCACTCTGCAAACAAGACTTTCGTGAAGAGAGAAGAGATTTTTGTCAGCAATTAACATCGAGGACTTTAGGCCATGCTATTTTGTTCCTACTTTTTGGCAATATAATAAGTTTCTTTACGTCTATACGAGAGCGGACATCAAAAATTCGTTTGTCAGTTTTGTTTAAAGTCGTATTCTCCATGTTGGCTGTTATTTTGTCAAGTTATTAAATACTATTTAGCTAAATATGTAACTAACGAAATTCTGCTTAACTTACTTGTTCGAAAACTTATAATTTTTTGTTTTGGGAAAAAAAATATATCTATCCTGGCAAAAGCCATTTTAAACAGATGTTCGCATATGGGAATCGTGCCGGACGATGTCGCTGGTCGGAGAGTTTTCTCGGGATCTCCCGTTTCCCTTGCCCCTCTCATTCCAGTGCCTCAATACTGTAGGACCTCATTCCATGTCTTCCTTCAGGGCAAGTAGGTGTCTTCGGGTAGCCAGTAATAAAATCTTCATTCGAGGTACGATCTTCCTAAGACGATATTCATTTATTTACTGGGAAGCTAGTCTACAGTTCAGTGAACCCGAGAATTTCTCCGGTCTCTAGGCGTAGTCGATCCTAACTTTCAGTCCGGGATTGCTTCCTATCCTACGTTGACGTACATCGTACAACCGTCTGCAATGTATGACAAATATCATGAACAGAATATTTGCTACATCACTTGAGGCCACTGGTATCTAAAAGAGTTACCTGCAATGTGCTAAAATGTGCAATAGAGTCACTTTTATTTAATGCATTTCTACCCACACTATCGGAATGGGGTTTGTCTTAGATATTCAAGAAAGTGATATGAATATGAGTATCCAAGGGAACCAAACATATGATTAATGGTTTATTAGATATTTTAACTGTAATTTTGGATGCTGTCTCGAATTCGGTAATAAATGGAGATTTCTCCTTTTGATACCAATATCCACACTTACCCTCAATATATGCAGACATGAATGAAGTAAACGCATTTGTGACAGAGAAATATCTCTATATGCTTGCCAAGAATGACTCATTGGACTGTATAAATACGTAAACCCTCTCGGCATGGAAAATACTACGTCAACCGGAAAGACGATAAAATACCTGTCCAAGCTACCACTTGTAAAGCCTTGACGTAGTGTAACATTAAGGCCACACAGCATTGCAGTCCACAGGAAATATCTGTTTTCATAAGCAATCTAAGCACAAACTACTCAACTCGAAAGCACGAAAAATCTTTAAAATTGTTCAGTAATGCACTTTTCACTAAGTTAGTTAAGACGAGATCAGGTATATAATTGATGTGTGAGTGATAATTATCACTACGTCTTTAAGAACGTGTAAAATATTTGAACGTTTCGTTCAGTGATATTGATAACTATCTCCTGTTCCATTCAATAGTTTATTCTGATTTAATTTTACCAGTTCCGTACTACTTTTTCGCTGTTAAGTTACTACATATCTAACTAGGAAATACTTCCAGAAGATTCGTTTTTTAATCTGAAGAGCCAATATAGGTTAATAACTGTGAACATTACCTTCAGTATCTAGTTATAAATCAGTTAGTATTTGCTTGAGATAGTACAGCAAAAAGAATAGTAAAACAAGTGTTTGAAATTTTGTAATTTTTTTTTGTTTCTAATCCTGCGCTTTGAACGGAGTGCACACAGAAGTAAGAGACTTCGCTACACAATGTAAATGAGCATGGAGAAACCACCAATCATAGGCCAGACTTCCCTAAGAGTCACTCTTGCTGATCTCGCAGGCCTGCAGCAGACATTTCAAGTAGTTTCCACGTGTATCCATGTGCACGCCAAACGACGGCTATACGCCTGTAGACTCTGAAACAAGAAGAAAGAGTGCTCAAGAGGAGGATTGGACGCAGAAAGAAACAGCAGAATGACGGCTAGATGGGGCATCAAAGAAGCACTATTACCCGGAAGAAGAACACGGCACACTCGCAGTCACTAATGCAACCCCATCTCACTCACCATCAAGCATACTTGGGCGGGGGAGGGGCAACGTATCCGACGCACTTTCTCCGCCGAGGGCCACTTTGTAGGTCCACTCGTAGACGTTCAATCGTCCCGAAAGAAGCTGTGCACATGGTAGGTAGGCCGCCCTCTTGTATCTGTCATTAGCCACTCCCTCTCCACCCCCCTCACCATCGGCCCGTGATTACAGCTACTTTCTCCCGGGGGGAATAATCGCGGAGTCGTAAACTGTTTTGAGTGCGGGTCCCGGTTAAGGGCGGGACGCAGATGCGTCACTCCACTCGGCTTCCTGGTTTTGGAAACGTCTCCCTTTGACGAGATCTCAAAATTGACCTCTCTCCCTCTTCCCCCCCACCCCCGGGGCTTTTAGCTGCGCGTTCATTGCCTCTCGCACGGCAAGTCCGCGGCCGTAAAGCTGTCTGGGCAAAAAGAGGTAGATAGACTGGCGAGGTCAAAGAAACTGTTCGCTCTGGATTATTTACAGATGATAAATGCGCCACTGAAGACATACGGCTGTGTTGGCACTCGTTCTATTAACATAGGGACACCTATAAGGTTTGTCTACCGATACCTCAGTGAATTGTAAAAAAAAAAAAAAAAAAAAAAAAAAAAAAAAAAAAAAAAAAAAAAAAAAAAAAAAAAAAAAAAAAAAAAAAAAAATATATGTAAAAAAACTAACCGCGTCTTGCAAGAAGTATATCAAATTTCTTTAAAGTAATAAGACACGAATGTCTATAACAACGTATTACATTGGTGAATATTAACAGCGGTTCGATACATAACGAAACTAAATTCGGCATTATGTCATATATTTTTAAAAATGCTTATTACTATTACAAAAAAATGGAAACTCTGCCATAAAAATTATGGATAGTTGGGCACTTCTCTGAGCTCTTTAGGATAGATGCAATATAATTATAAATAAAAGAGTTTAATTAAGTTATTGATTTGCTAGCTCACAAAGCTTACGAAAATACACAAAACAGCAATCAACTATGATTTTCACAGCACCCTTATTATACACACAATTACTACTGCACCTCATAAACGTTAACTAACTTTGACAATTAAAGAACAAAAATTTGCGAAATATTTACAATGTTACTAAGCTATAAAAATCTGATTTTTTTCTGTGCTGTATTAACTCCTAAGACCTAATGAAGTTGCAGTAAATTTTGATTCCAAAACCACATTATAGCTAAGCAAGAGAATGAAAACGCTGTAACATTTCTGTTGCGAAATTATGGGGGGTTTAAATTTTACTGAGGGGGAATATTACTTCTAAATCGGGTTATATTCTACTAGCCGATTCAGAAAATTTTAACTAGGCGGAATAAAGAATCATAGGCCAAAATTATTTAGAATAGTTTTTTATACTGGTAACGCTCTGATCCCCGGATCCTACCACCACGATTTCCCGAAATCGCTCCAAGCGAATTCAGGGACGGCTCCTTAGCAAAGAGATAAAAGCCACAGCCACCTCGTTTCCCAATTCTTGTCATTTAATCTTCAGTCGTGTATCATCGTCTCTAATGACCTCACTGTCGACGAGACGTAAAAGTATCTTATTTATAGGTAGTTTGCGGTAAACTGAACATTTCTGACGACCATCGTGTCTAGAATAATAATTAAGAAATAATATTACTTTTGAGTACAGTACAATCTTTTGCATTGTTTCCATTAAAAAGTTGCAGGTAATTATGAAATCAACTGAAAGGTAAAAAGTAATAAGGGCTTCAATAGTGCTCACTTTATTCTGAATCGCTTATAACCTTACGTGTTTTTTTTACGAAACAAGTCTACTTCGCTTGGGAAAAAAATTATCGAAGTTTGCAAACCAAATACTAAATTACAGGCACGCTAATAATTTGCAAGTAAACTGGGGGTGTCCCTACAGCGCGGTATCTAGGCTGCAAATAAAAAAATAACTGAGCATGTTCCAGTTACTGATTATTATTCAGAGCGGCCGAATAGGGAAGGAGAAGTTATCAGACATGATAATCCCGTCTAGCGTCGCGCGGTGGTTTATTGTTTATTCGTAGTGTTCTCGTTGGCAGATAGCGAGTGGTTGGGGTGGAAAAATGGGTGGATGTTGGGAGAGTGTATGTGTGTATATAAAAGTCACTTCGTTCCACAGCCAGGCGTGTTGTTCCAAGAGGAACGGTTTTAAGCCAACCACCATTCCTCTCCACATTCTACCTTTCCAACTTTACCAGGAGCAAATCCCAGCCCAACCCCATCCCCTCCCCCCAGATAAAATCCCATACTCCACCGTCGTCCAACTGTTATCGTAATCGTATTTGCCTTCGGGGCCGCAGACGAGCACCGGGATACGGGGCAGCAGACACCTAAATCCTCTACGAGTTGCGGTGCTGTTCGTCCCTATTTTATAAACGTTGACCCACCTTTCTTCCCTCCCCCTCCCGCGGCAAAACCCTTTTCAAGAATCCCTCCCGACTCCCAACACCCGCGCGTTTGGAAAAACATTTTTATTTCCCCGGCGCGTTTCAATAAAGCCATCCTCCGAACCGTGTTTCGTCTCGGCGTGGATCCTCCCCGACGACCAAGGTCCCGACGACGACGGGTAGATTAAAACCGCCAGCTACTTCTCTTCCCTCCCTCGCCACCCATTCTACATCCCTTCCTGCTTCCTTCACCATCCCCTAGCAAACCAAGACCCACCCCGTCTGCGACAACACCCACGCGAGATTGCTGAAGTGTCAATATCCTCGCCCCTTCTTTGCGGAGTCGTCTGTTCCCCATATTCTTCCTCCGTGCTTGTTCCCTTCATCCGAAATCTCGCTCGGTGGTCCATCAACGGCAACTGTCGCTAGGTCGGGTAGGAGGGTGGCCAGCGCAGACGTCTTGTAATTTTTCACCACCTTTATTCTTCGCCACACACACACGATTACAATCTATTTCCACCCCTCGGCCACGCCGCCATTTTGTCTCCCATGCAATTCAAAGCCCGCTCATGAAAATGCACTCCAGCGCATCTCTCTTGGTGTTTATTTTTCAGGGTGTGGATAAAGCTATTTATTCCCTTCAAGTGCCACCCGCCGTAAAAGAATTAGGAGGGGAGAAAATCATTCCTTCTATCTGTCTCGCTCTATTTCTCGCTCGCCACCGGCGCATAGATATGTTTCCTCACCCTCCCCTTCTATTATTTTCTCACACATCTTTCGCTGCCGTTCCATTTTTCCTTCCCACGTTCCTTCGTTCTCTCTCTCTCTTTTCCTCGCGAGTCTTTCCGCGCTCAACTCATAAATTACGATCTCTCATTTCCTTGAGGGGCGAGGAGAGCGAGGATGTTCAGGGTGGTGTTTATTGCTACCTTCCCCCCTCCCTCCCTCGAGCTCTTTACCGAACCACCGCACCTCGGGCTTGTTTGCGGAAAGCATAATGCACCCGCGATTCGATCGCCAGACGTCGGGGAGATTAAGGCTGCCCCCAACCCCTCTCTTCCCTCCTCAATCTCTTACATAACGCTTGGTGTTCGACGGTGGTTCAGACCTGTATGGCGTCTGCCGGCGGGATTAAGACGACGGCGCCAGCTGCGGCTATGCTCCGACTGCCGTAGTGAGGCGGTGTCCCTTGTGAGCATACCGCTCTCCATAATGGTGTAGGGGAAAAATAATACTTTTATATTTGCATGAAACAGCGTTAGTATTGTAGACGTTGCTTGGTAGCACTTTTTCCTATTACAAAAAATATATCTGCCAGTTTTCCCATTATGGCATTTCAAAGTCAAAATTTGCACGTTTTTACTCCATACACTCTTGAAAACCAATTAACATTATGAAACGGAACTATTCACAATGAAACTGAATGTTACGGGTTACAACTGTATGTATACAAAAACTAATTAAAAAAAAAAACTGAATACAATTATGAAATGTTGAATTTTTTTGCTGTTTTTTTTTTTTTCAAACAACAAAGTCAAGCTTCAAATCGTAGCTCGTGACTTGTAGTTTTTGTAAATTATTTCGTTTCATTGTGTTCATTGTTTTTCGAGCGGTTTATGAAGTAAAACATGTTAGTTTTGACTTTGAAATGCCATTATGAGGAAACTGGTTGGGCTACACTTTTTTGTAGGAGGAAAATGAACTCCCAAGTAACGTCTATAAAATTTACACTATTTTAAACAAACATAATTCAGATGTGATGTACATAACTTAAGTTTGAATAAATAATGATGATGTTCCGATATAACTCCAATCCCCTGTGTAACCATATACAAACCAAAAAATGTTAAATGTGAATTACATTGTACTGCCGAACCACGTCCTATAACACGCTGACGGTTAAAAAATTAAAGAAGATGTTGCCAATTTTTTCTGAAAAGGGAAACGAATTATCACGACATTTCATCAGCACACGCTAATATGTCATTGACATGACGTTATACAAGAATTATTTAAACAGTTTTACACAATAATTAAAGGGGTTGAGGTGGCTATAGCAAGAGTTAGGCACTTTGTACTGCAATTAGTTAAGTGGATAATGCTTCAGGTGAAGGTTGCGGTTAACATAAATGTGTTTATCTAAATATGGTGGCTGTACTATACATAGCTTACATTACAGATTTCTACACTGTTGGAATACATAATTTAGATAGGAGGGGAGCGACTGTTTAGTTAATTATGTTCATGTCGTACTCAATGACGGGTAAGCCTTCGGATAACTCAGACTTCACCGTTAGTATGTTGCCGGAGGCTGATAACGGAAGGCTCGTTAACGACGGACGGCGGCACATTGAGCGGGTCTCGATCCAGGACCATCCTGGCGAGCTGGTGATGGCTGTAAGGCTTGTAGAAGACAGATCTCATTTCCCTCCATACTCTCTACTGTATCCCTGTCTTCAGTGCAGGTGGAGAGAATCACTGAGGCTCTCGTCTTGTGCAGCTACTGACTTAATTGCACTGTCGCCGCCGCTGCTGCTTGTCCTCCAGGCGAGGTTCTTGTCATGCTTAACTACGTGAATAGCGAAGTATTATTGACACATTGAAATTTTGGTTTTAGTGGTTGAGACGTATCGTATTGATAGAGAGTACCGACGTTTCTCCGTGCATTGCAGCAGACATCTCCAGGGTTGAAAGTCAACCACTACGATGCAACTCTACCTCTAAAGCGAAGATTTCAAAGTCAACAATAACCGTGAAAACCTTCAACCATACTTATTTTAGGTTCAGTTAAAAATCACAGGTAACACTTGTGATGACGTTAGCCAGCTATTTACTTTCTTTGACATAGACTGCCGCCAGACCGATTACTTAATACCTGCCACTAGCTGTTGCCCGCGATTTGACCTCTGAAAATGGCTAAAAACGGCTTTTCTAGACTGCTGGAACTCCGAAAATACGACTTGAATCCGTAAATTACAATAAACGGTGCGTGCATTGGTCTTTACTTCATACTATGCAGAAATAAAATTTTAGGGTCACCGCTTAGAGTCCCACACGAAAAAGAGTTGTACGAAAACACTGCACGCCAGTTTAGCGCTGCGAATAGAGACCATGTGCCTATCGTCGAGAGTGGTACTATGGCTCTTATCGCTCCGCTGTTCCCGCGCGTCAAACATGGAAATTTGAAACTAGTACACACAACCGTTAACACTTTGTTCCCGTAAGAACAAACAAACCGAGCGAGGTGGGGCAACGGTAACACGTACTCGCATTCGGGGGAGACACGAGTTCGATCCCCGGCACCGGCCATACTGATTTCAGTTTTCCATGGTCTTCCGAAATAGGTCCAGGTCACGGTCGTAGAAGAACAGGTCTGGACACTCGCCTATCTACCAATGTATATTGCTTGACCCCCTTGTTGTTTGGCTGTAGTTCGTCAAGTTACCGAGAATGTTGTGTTTTATTGGCGCTTCTGTTAGGGCGGTCGGACTCAAACTCCGCCCACTTTTTTCCATTGCTAAATTTATAAAGTAAATAAAGATTGCTGGAGCCTTTTCTTAAATTGATAAAAAATACGTTTTGATAAATTGTTTTTCTTAGTGGAAAGGAAGTGGACGGAGCTTTAATCCGAACGCCCTAACATAAGCGCCAATAAAACACAATATTCTCGGTAACTTGGTGAACTACAGCCAAACAAGAAGAGGGTCAAGTTTCCAGGCGAGTGTCCAGACCTGTTCATGTACGGCCGTGGTCCAGGTGAATGCTGGGAAGGTTTCTTAACAAAGGCCATGGCCGACTCCTCTCCCAGCTGCTGTCATTGTACCAAGTTGTGTGTCTCCGTCCATAATGACATCGCTGTAGACGAGACATAAAGTCTACTTACCTACCAACCTAAGAACAAACAAGGATTCACGACGACTGCTAGCTAGGAACAGATAATCGTGGGTGAGATATCCGCTGAGAATGTAATGGCGTGCAAGGGTTGGTATCAAAAGGAAATGTTTCCACAAATCGCGAAAGGAGAGACTGGCCCATATTTTTTTTCCTTGCAACTGGAAGAAGAGTGGCTGCAGACAAGCGAAGAGTGAAACAGTGGTAAATGGGACCGCGCAAGGACGGAGATCATCGGCAGACATTAATAACAGTGGCTCTCTGAGGGGCAAGCAGGCATGGCAGAGGACAGCTTGAGTAATGGCGTCCCGACATGAACACTCTAGTATGAGAAGGTGGACTGTGTGACAAAGAGGATAAAGAGGAGGGGAGAGTATTGCAGATTAATCCATACCCCTGGAATGTACTAGTTTTTACGCTGTCAAAATGTTCTGTGGTCGCTACAAAACATTTTGTGGGTACTTACCCTGCCATTTTTTTTGTAGTTACCACTGAAATATTGCGGCCACCACAAATTTATTTTGTGGTTACTACAAAATAATTTTGCAGGGAAGTCTTACTACATAATTTTTCTTGCAGGGTACTCGATATATTTTGTTTCAGTGAATTTATTAACATTTTTGGCATGACAGACCATGTATAAAAACTTATTCAATTTTTCGAAATTGTTGTAACCTCAGTATCTTCCTTATTTGGTAACGGCAAACAGGTGATCAGGAAAAAGTGTTTTATGTACGGGTGTGACTACAGTTTTAGCAAAAATATCCACAAGTATGCCACAAATTGAAAGAAATTATAAACTAAGCCATGTCAAAGTGAAAATTTTTAAACAATTTTTATATCCTCTTATTTATGAGAAAATCTATAAATCCAAGCTGAAAAGGATCAATACTGCTTATTCAGAATCTTAGAGTGAATATAGGATAATTCAGTTTGTACAGCAGCATACGAAATAGTGTGTTTAGCCATTTTTTCCTCCAACCCCTTGACTGGAGGTTGTGTAAGGTGATGAAGCAAGTTGGATATTATGACCAATGGAGAAGGGAGCAGTCGTTTCATTCTCCTTTTCTTTAGTGGTACGCGCGCAGCGAAGCCGTCTCTGTACAACAGTAACAATCTATAACCTAACGAAACCGTCATTCCATTAAGGGCGTTCCAGAGGAAAAATTCATAATTTTGTATTTGTATGTACAGTGTAAGATTTGTAGACAAAAAAAATTAGCTCAGCCAGTTTTCCTACAGTAACATTTCAAAGTCAAAATTTGCATTTTTTTAGTAAGTACACTTCCTGAAAACCAATCAATATAATAACACGAAAAAATTCATACTGAGAAAACATGTCACTGGCTAAGTATTTACGAATATAAAAACCCATTCCAACAATGAATATAATAACACGAAAAAATTCATACTGAGAAAACATGTCACTGGCTAAGTATTTACGAAAATAAAAACCCATTCCAACAGTGTGTTGTATTTTTAAAAAATTAAAAATGTTTAGCTTTATTTAGACATTGCTTTAAACACAAAAATTCTTTTGTAGCGTGTTTTCATACACATAAAGAGCCCTAGACTGTGGCATTTACTTATACTAACTATTCTTTCGTTTCATTGTGTTGATTTGTTTTCAGGGAGTGTATGAACTAAAAACATGCAAATTTTGACTTGGAAATGCTACTATGGGAAAACTGGCTTAGCTGATTTTGTGTAAGGATATAACGTACTTTCAATCAACGTCTACAAAACTAACACTGTTTCGTACAAATATAAAATTTGAATTTTTTTCGCGCTAAAACGCTTTTGAGGCCACGTCTGGTAGTTTTACAGTGATTATACAAATGTTTTTTTTTAAGCAAGAAAAAATTCAAATAGAAGAATCCCTACAATGGTTTGTCTTAAATGTATCATAATTTGTACCTAATTTTTTGGTAGCAATATACGTCCATCTTTTCAGATTTTTGGACACAAAATATCACCAAAACAAAAATTAGCCAAAACCAAGCATTTTTTACCCCGAATGAACTGAACTTTCCTTCGCAAACGCCTACATGGAATTGTGCACCAGATGGGTGCTCGTAGTTTTGAATTTTTCAAAGAATTCCGTTAAGAACGTTTTTGAGTTTTTAGCACCAATGAGGCCTTAAGTGAACAGCATTTTTTGGCATTTAAACTAACTTAAACTAATCCAAATTAACCTAAACTAACTGTGACAGATAATATGGAACGGAGGGGGAGGTGCTACGTCAATTCTACTATCTCATCAGTTGGCAGAACTTTTTTCCCTCTAATCACTACACTGGGGGGTGTACGGCGACGGTAGCGCATGTAGAAGAAGTGGGCAGAGAGGTTTGTAGAGGGGGTAAGGGTAAGCGTAGGGGAAACTTACGGTGAAATGATGAGATCGTAGAAGTGACTGTCTCCAGTTTAACATACGTCACGTGATTTAATAAAATGTGCGCGGGAGATTTAAATTACATTGAGAATCACGACGACAGTCCTTAGTAATCACAACTAAGTTGGGTTATTAAGTTGGGTTATTTTGGTACACAATGAATATAATAAATGCACTATGAAGAGCACACTACGCTTTTCACATGGTATAATTACGTCTATATTTCAGAATAACAAATGCAAACAATACTCGCCTCTTGAACACAGACGTATTACCTAAAAGTTAACATTGATACATATTATAAGGTTTTTAACGGAGATCTTGGTGACACCATGTCTATAAGTGTGTACTCTGGAAGGTACACCATGCACAGGAAAAAAATATTTTATGGCAGCTACAAAATATTTTGTAGGTATTCCCACCACAAAAATATGTTGCTGTCACCACTAAAATGCTGTGAACACCACAAAATAATTTTGTGGTTACTAGGAAAGAATTTTGCAGGGATGACTTCCTACAAATTTTTTCTTTCAGTGTGAGTTTCAAACAACAAAATTCGTATAACATCTTTACGCCGAGGAAACATAAATAAACCACTCCAAACTCCCGACACCATGCTGAACATACATTTGTGACGTCAAGCGCCGTCTCTGGACGGAGAGAACTGTTCCCAGGTAAATCCAGCCTGGTGGAGTTCGCCTTGCGCAAACTTCATGCCAGAGCACCCCTCTTTTTATTTTGCCCGACCCCCAATTTTACTTACCGTCCCGACAAACACGTCTGGCAAGGTTGAGACGTGGAGATGTTACAAAAAAAAACCCTTATGACCGTCCGTCTGGTGGTCAGGCCACTCGTCTTCCACCTAGCAACCCGAGTTAGTCGCACGTGGGAATCGTGCCGGGCGATGTCGCAGGCCGTAGGGTTTCCTCGGGATATCCCGTTTCCCCCACCTCTCTCATTCGGGCGCGTCTCATTTCATGTCATCCTTCGGGGTACGCAGATTGCCTATGAGCCGCCAATAATAAAATGTACATTCAGGTTGCGGTAACCTGGCCTTCGGGTATCATCATAACGATTTTTTTTTACCATAGGTCTGAGAAGCTGGAACTATAGGTGCAAGGGAGAAGGAGCAGACAGAATGAAATAAAAACAATTCTTTTTATCATTTTCCGGCTGAGGAGGAGGTAAAAATAAAAGAACACTCTAAACTCGAGAGAGCTCATATTTTTGTAACGTGCGATGCAGCGGTTTAATAAGACGTGGGTTTCGAGGCTTTAGAGAGAGACAGACTAAAGGGGTTGGTGGTAGATGAAAAAAGGATGGTGTGAAGAGGGGTGAGGGGTAGCAGCAGAGGACGGAGAAACACAGCCATTGGCTGCATTCGGCGAGATAAGAACAATTGGTGACAGGTGGACTTGTTCGCAGGGCCGACGACGTCTGGGTCGCTGGGGGACCCCCCTCCCCTCCCCCCATCCTACCTCATCCACGACTCATCTCTGTCTGTCGACGTTCAATGCACCCTTTTGTGCGAGCCGGCAGACGGCATCTTTTGTGCACGGCGATGCAACTCATTACCAACCCCATTCCCAACCCTCCCGTTCCCCTCCTCCTCTTCGCCTTCATCGTCGTCGGGCCAGACTGCTGCAGACAGAGGGGTGATGATGGGGGAGGAAGGGAAGGTGGGAAATAGGGTACCCACTGCAAGCTCTGTGTTCGGAGCTACACCCATACTTATCATCGCCTCGTTCACGGGTCAGTACAGAGACCTAGTTAAGTATTCGGTCGTCTTACTCGATAATTGATGAATAACGCACGCGAGTGTATGTATACACAAACATACGCGTGTGTTAGTTTTACGTGGCGATAGCTTTAAATAAATAAGAGAGAAAATGTGTTTTCAATTTGCCCGTGAAGTTCACTCTGGTTGGAGTATTGCAACGCTGAAAATATATTAATTAAATTTCTGTAAATTGAAACCGATATATCAATTTTTCATTAAACAACAAGGCTATGAATAATGTCATAAACGAACCACCAAGGAGTTTTAGATTTACTTAAAGAACATAATTTTTAAGTCGGTTTTATGGATAGTATTTGGCATACTCATTTCATATTGAAATAACGTACAAAGTGAAAGAACATGTTCGACTACTTTTTCAAGCAAAATTAACACACACTGCCGTGACTCTATATACAGGCCTATGTATATATACGCACACATATGTGCCTGATCTAACCAAGTATTCTCAGAGAAAAATAACTTTGATGTAAAGTTACTTTAAAACCTAAGAGTTACCTGGTATTATAGCTGTCATTATTTTCAATTATACTGAGCTAATATGAACTCTAAATGAAACAATATACGTTTAAGAAACACAATATTATGTATGAAAAAATGACTTAATCTGCAGGATGAATAAAGTTCTCTGTTGTAAGCTCAACACAAAATAAAAATTATAAAACAAACGCGACACTGTTTTCCTATGATGCAATAGTAGTCATCTTCACACCAATATAATGCAGTAACAGACGTTTTAGAAAAAAAATTGTACATAGGCAGAAGAGCAAAACTACACACTCTCTCTCTCTCTCTCTCCCTCCCTCTCCTTAGCACAATTGATCATAGAGAGTATTAAAACACAGACTTTGTCAAAATGTTTTTATCAATCGTCAAGGGAACATTGTTTATAAATACTTTTAAGCTGATGTCAATAACTTCGTACTAACTTGTAATATTCATTACATGATTTGTATGAAATTTACCAGCACAAAACAAAAACATAATTATGATATGATATTTTGACGAGTTCAATTTATCGATACATAATACAAAATAATATTGTTTCAACGAAAATAAATACAAGTAAAAAATATATATTTAACAGAGGTTACGAGCATTACGTATAGATGCTATAACATAAAAAATTAAGATACTTATCTTAGAGTTTGTTACTTAAAGTTGTATCATACCAATTTTAGTATATCATTTTACAGTCAAATTACTGATTTCTTAATATGGTTTCAGAATTCAGCTTGCGGAACTTGATGCAAATTAATATAATACATTGTCAAATAAATCAAATAAAAAGAACTGGATTAAAAAATCGAATATGTGGTCCACATATGATTATTATGTATGTACTCAAGGGCGCCACGTGACGTCGAACAACCTATGCCATCTTGCTGGTAGTCAGAGAATGTCTGGGAGAACACAAACATATTAAAACTGAATGATTTGTTTATTCAGATGCAGTTGGTACTTCTGCGCCTAAGGCAACATAACGTTTCTAAAGTGCCCTACTTCAATTGTCAGGGGCCCAAATATCATTGTTCAAATTCAAATACGACGTGAATGTTGTTAATATTTTATATTTAAAAGCATTTGAGCAGGCCATGAAAATCTTAATCTAATTTGTGTATGTGTGCAATTTTAAATGGAAAGATATATATTATTTTCACTATGAAAAAAAGGCTTTCTTTGAACATTCATAGTTGCATCAGACTGCTGGGAAGACATTTAACAGTATACCACCCGGTAGTCTATTAACGCTCATTACAGCGTATATTTTTTAAATCTAGAAAAGTTTATTTACGCTGTAATACGAACATACCAAACACGTCATTATTTATTGACTTATAATACTGTTATAAATATAAGCGTAGATAAAATTCTATCAAATGTGTAATCTTTCTGAGGCTGCATGAGAAATAGCTTGAAACTCTTTATAACAAAAAAACATGAACTACAGTTGGCTAATTAACATCAGACAGTCTGCAGACAGTGAATAAGATAGTCTATTTACAAACTAGCCTTCTGTCTATACAAGTGCAATGCCAGTTTAGACTGCATGATAGATGAGCAGTAGTTCTAAAAGAAAGGCAGTTTCACATGAACAACGAGAGCACATAACATAATCTCTGCTTAGATAGATGTGTACATTCATTTACACTCAACTGCACACTTGCACGCATACGCGGCTAACTAAAGAACTACAGTACACGTCAATTAGAACAATCACTTACCTGTTTTTTTTCTTTGTTGCATCATATTTTCCCATCATAACTTGCAGGTATCAAACTGGAAGCAACACTCATCACTGGTTTCGTGGTCTTCATTCCATACGTTCAAAACACAGAACTATGACTCCAAAGTCGGTATGTATAGATAGGTCGCGATAAAGTGAGCACTTTTATGACTCACTGTTTCTAGAGTATTAACTAAAAATTTTAATTTATTGTGAATATGGATATAGATAGTTCGTTACAATCTATACGCATTGATTGTTAGTTCCGTTTCTTTGTTTATATAAAAAGCGGCAGGAAACTATAAACTATAAGCAGAGCCAGTGATTTTTGGTGAAATGAATTCTGCAGCAAATTGTTTCAATGCCTTATGTGCACACTTACAACTCTGGTTCGTAGTTATTGGCAGAATATAATAGGGCAGAGGCGAGGCTCATTTGACTGTACCAACCAGAACAGTGTTACCGCGACACTACACCTCCCTGATTTGCGGGTAGGACCCCGAGACGCCGAAAGTTAAAAACCTTCCAATCACCGACCATGAAGCTGAGAAACAGGTGTTCACGAAAGGTATCGGAACAAATTGTTGCAGAATTATTTCCACCTAAAATCATTGGCTCTAACTATACGCAGGGAAAACAGTAATCAGAGTTTCAAAAGTGCTCACATTATTTTGAACAGCCTATACGTGCCGACCCATGTGGCGCAGTGGTAGCTCTCACAGCACTAACCGAGGGGGCAAAGGTTCGATTCCCGGTCCTGCCATCACGATTCTGGCCATTCATGATTTTCTGAAGTCATTCCATGCAAATGCTGGAACAGTTCCTAACTACGTGTAGTATTAACTTCTGTTCATATGAGTCACCGACACCGTATTTTAACAAGCATGTATTAGCTTCACCTGTTTGTAATAGTGTAATGGAATATTCATATTCTAGTTTCACTCATTACTTGCAATTTTTACACGTTTGAAGAATAAAAGAAAATACAACAATTTTATACCTGAGACAAAAAATGCAACCTGGCTGTGATAAATATTATTTTTAATGACAAACTTTAAACAAGCTTTTTTTTAAAGAAGATAATTACTTTAATCTTCCATTTAGTTTTAAAACTAAAATAGAACAATTCATTTACTGTTTTAAAAAAGAAGCAATATGAGAAAAACTTGAAAATAATAATTAAATACGAAGATTTTTTTTCAACAGCAATAGTATGACACACTGTTCAGTATATGTCGTAAACAAAATAAAATTTAATGTACAAAAAGTGGGGTTGTCCTTACGTACTTTTCATATTGACTATATCCTTACGAATAGCTTGTGATAAAAATGTTAAGATAGCTGATAACATGCGCAACGAGGAAGGAAACTGAAAACATTGTTTAACTATTACCGTTTTAAGTTTTACCATACACACCCTTCATTGTTTAAAATTATCTTTTCTTCTAGGTTTCTACGTTTATAATTTTGACTAGGAATTTATCAAATATATTACACATCTGGATCCACTTAGAAATACGTTTAAATTTGACTGAACGGGATATTCGGAAACCCACTTCGAAATTTCGAGACATAATTTATTTGGACCAAATATAATACAAAAGCCCGTTTATATCCAGGAAAGTATTTATTAGAATATATTTTTATTTTCTGTTTCGATTAGCTGAAGTATGTTTTGAAATTTATTTGGGCAGCTACTGTTTACATGAAGTGCGGCATGAACATCTCACGTACATTTTAGAAATATATGTGTTGACTGACGAATCATAAAACAACTCAAAAACTTAAATATTGCATGCCCACATAAGTATCAAATTTCACTGAACAGCAAATGAATATCGTGTGAGGATTGTACTTCCGAGGAAAAGGATATCGCACTTACTGCTGGGCATATGCTTACTGTGAAGGTTAATCTGGAAATAAGACTTACAATGAAGAGGTGCGGGAATGAAAGGGCCGGAAGAAACGGGAGAGCCCCGAAAAAACCCGCCGACCAGCGTCATCGTCCATCACGATTCCCACATGAGAAATTCCCGAGGCCGACCCCGCCGGAAATCGAGCCCGGATCGCCTTAGTGGGGGGCTAGTGCTTTAGCCACTACACCAACCGCATTTGAAGTTATACGAAGCAGACATTGGCCGTGTTCGATTTGGCCGTCGAATGGCCCTTACCACGTTTCAAGCCACTGAAAAGTGCATCAAAGAAGTGACGTCACAAATTCGAATTCGCAGCAAGGGTTCACATGTACCCTAGAATATCACCTTCATCCAAGGGGACGAGCTACTTACCCTTCTCCAGCCCTAGATCCAAATTCACAAAACGCAGTCAACTTCATGAAGGGAACAAGGGCACTTTGCACTGAAATCGAACACGGTCTACATTTTCACATTTGTGGCGCATAACGTTCGGAGAACAGTGTCGTGAGATGTGTGTAGGACGGTTTGCGCGGTTTAGGTGCACAGATTTAGTATTTTACTCACGCGCCCACGTCCTCTGCAACCTGTGCTACACGCGCATGATCAAAACGCATATACCATCAGGCGTTGTACGCCACAACTTCGGAAATATAATATGTGTATAGGCTATAAACTGAACACTCAGCAGAAATTGTAATTGGTTAAAAATATGTTTTATTGGGCCAACAGATATAAACTTTTGAGAGTGTAGGAACGTTTACACTGGTTATTAGTTACATGGAAGTAATCATATTAAATAGTAAATATGGCTGCAAAACGTCTGAAAGAAAACTTTATGTAATGCTCACTTTATCGTGAACGGTCTATATAGGAAAAATTTTTTCCCAAAATGTTGTCCAAATAAATTTTTCACAAGTTTAGGCACTGCATTTTGAACATGCTGTATTTCTGTGATTTCTCTACAAAAGTGCACCCTCCTGCAAATGTGTATTTTGACTTCGTATTCGCGACGTCTCTGGTTCGATACCCGACTCCGGCTTTCCGGGCTTCGGTTTTCCAAGGGTTCCAGAAATATTCTAGTTCCTTGCCTTGTGTGAAGTTGTGTGTAATAGTCTTTAATAACTTCGCTGTCGACGAGACGTCAAGTGCAATATAAATTTAAAAAAATTATATTAATATAACAAATTTATTTATAACGTACACAGGAACTATTCAATGAACTTTCCGTTTTTCACTTTGTTATACTATACTAAGCGTTAAGTCAAAACTTAAAACATTTTTCGTATACATTGGCTTCTATAATAACTACAAGCCTTCACACAAATACATACTGTTAACACATACGGATAACGATTTGCATCAGAATTCTCACATAAAATCAGTGTGGCACTAAACAGTAAAGAAAATTCGTACTTTTACAATAAATAGCTTGTAAACTAATGTCAAAACATTTATCGGTCCAGGCACTACAACAAGAATGTCACAAGTTATTAAAGTGGTCTAAATTTTCCAAATACCTGAGGAGACTAGAAGGATACATATTTATGAGCAGATTTTTCGATGTAAAACAAAATAACATTCGAAGGTTTGTCACATTTGACAAAATACTTTTTGCTTCCACTAAAAAACGCCTTTTTTTTTTTTTTTTTTTTGGAAACTGGTTGCCAAATTTTGTTTGTGTCAGTTCAAACAATTTGTTGTAAAATGTACAAGAATTTAGTTGTAATTAGACAAAAATCATTTGTAAGTATAAAAAAAATTTAAAATATATACAGAAATGTTTGTATAGTTCCAAGCATTTCCGTTCAAGTTTACAACATTTTTGCAAACGTACAAAGAATGTTTATGGAAACTAGTTCCCAAAGAATTTTCTCGTAAATGTACAATTTTTTATTCTGTGTAGTTGCACTCGTCAGTGTCACTCTTATCGCTCCTTCGCCTCTGGGCCTCTAGCACACTATAACAGCTGGCTCCCAGCTGAGTAGGCCTGTACTCGGTGTGTGTATGGACGAGGATACTAAGAACTATGGCCAATTTGTTGACGATACTGTACTCTGCCAACATACAAACATGTAATCTTAAGGCCATGATTAGAGAGGATGATATATCGCGAAAGTGTTTTGTGCCAACATACCCTTGAAAACACTGAAGTTAGTTACAACACATATGATTAGGTGATGTACGTCTGACACAACGTAACTGTCTGCAAACCAATAATAGGTATCAAATATTACAACAGCTGTATTCTTATTGGATCAGTCAATTAGGACAACAGCTCCACATAAAAGCGAAAGCCAGTCATCTTCTGGTAAACTGAACGGCGTTGAAAACCATCAAACAGTCAAGTTTTCCCGCGATAAATCATCCTCTCTAGCAACGATCTATCATTTACACTGCTTTCACGATAGCAAATTTTTTATTTCTGAACGAGGGCAGATATCGAAAAACTGTTCGCACATGGTGTATACAGTGGTAACCAATTTTTTCCATGACGAAATACAAAATTATTACAGCTAATTGTGCAATTAATGAAATTCTCATCAAAAAACTAATCAACCAAACAGATATAATTTCTTGTCTAGTAAAAAAATAGACAACATAGTAAAAGCAATATTTAACAAATCTGTGCAACAGTTTTTCGATATCTGCTCTCGTTTAGGATTAAAAAATCATTTTGAAAGCAGTTGAAATGATTTGTCATGACTTTAAAGCAATATTTGTGACTTTGCAGTCAGTTTTTAAGTTTTAAGATTTCTTACGTTTTCATGAATATTCTGGTTAATGATTGCAGGTGCCATCTTTGTATTTACTGGTACAAGGTTTTCTCTTGTATTTTTATGAAAGGGTGCAGCTTAGTTCATTGCACTCGGTGATATATAAGGTTACTTACCAGTGTTAAAATATGTATTTTATACTAGCGATTGTGGGTATTTTATAGAACAAACCTTACATCGGTTAGATCTTGGCCCAATAATAAAATTACGTAATTACTTTTTAGTATGTCAAGAGTAATTTCAGCTGTCAACATTTTCCTGTTCTACCCAAGTCAAGACTTATTCGTTACTCTTAATTTTCTTCGTTTAAAGAATATTGAAATTTTCTTCGCCGAAAGAAATCGAAGAAGTAAGAATGATAATGACATTGTATACTGTTGTCCGCGTTTTATGAAACGGAAGACCTATACTTGCATTATACCAGCTCCAACTCTCAACCAACACATTCCAAAATTTAAGTATTGCTTAAATGAGAGTCTAGCATGTTATAGAGTATCCCTAACATTTAGGCATAGGCCCTAGCTTAAAAGTCATAAGCATCGCCTAAGTTAGGCACCCGAAATCGAATACCTTATTGTTAAGTTTCTCTTTAATCTAGAAGTATACAATTCATAAGGTAAGTAAAACGGCGGAAGCTGACGAATCAAAACCTATACCTGTGAATAAATAAAAAAAACATAAATGTATTTCATGTGTGTATTTACTATCATTATTATTCTCTGTCACTTCCTTGAAACTAAATTTTAAATACTTCTGTATATAAATGTAAATGCATTTAAATGTTTACGCAATATGAGCGAGAACCTAAGTGTAGTATATTAATAGGATATGTTTTATAAAAAAATTACGACTGCCAGGTGAACGATGTGTATTCATGTGTAATATTTGGTTTTTGTTATTAAATTATCATTCTACGTTTATGTTCAAGTTATTTAACGTTATGAATAGCTGCCGAAGACTGCGAAAATTTATGTTTTGCGGCCATTTCTAGGCATGATAATCTTGGTTTAAAATTTCTGAAAAGTTGAAGGTGTGTACAACACACGTTTATCTCAAATATTACGTCATAAAATGACAGGGTAACCTGCACAGCAGTTGAGTGACTTGCGCTTAGAGGCTAGAGTGAGGCGTGGTGCATGTGTTGTGTCGCCTCTAGCTCAACGCATTTATCGGACTCTAACACATCAAATATTTTTAAAAAATCAGGTCTCGAAAAATGCCTGTCTGCAGGAGTTATTTGCAGATGTGCCGGCAGACGTCAGAGGGTAGCGACAAGTTCTGGCGCTGCCAGGGTAGGAAGGATTGCGGAATGGGGGAGGGAGGGGGGCACATATTGGCGTTCCATTGTTCCCACGGCGTGGCCGAACACTT
>PNEQ01004511.1:61673-104288 GCA_003012365.1 Medauroidea extradentata | reverse complement strand
ACCTCCTCGGCAGCACTGCAAAAATAAGACAAACACGAGCATAGAGTGCTCACATAAAATTGCGTGATTTTTTTATGTAAGATTTTATTACGCTGAGTCATAAGTGAATTCAGGCCCATATTTCTATCTGTTATGAAAAAATTCTGGTTGTAAAAACCGTACGAAGTAAATCGTATTTGCCAGTCATTTGCATGTAGCTTAAAAAAGTGACGTCATCAGCTTACATATGGAAATAATTGCAGGGATGTTAAACAATATCAAAAGCAAAGTATGTAATGTGCCGTAAAACAATTAAATAATGAGTTTTAATTCTCTATTCCCAGTAAAAAAAAACAGGCCGTTAAGAGTTCTTTGTACAGTCATTGGTTCGGCGCATTTGCAAATACAAAAAACACCACACTGTTACTCGGCTACATGGGATTTGCGGTCGTCAGATTTGCGATCGTGGTACTCGTGATCATGATACTTGAGATAGAGGTATTTTCGATCGTGAGATTTGCAGTCGTAGGCTTTGCGGTTGAGGGATTTACGATACTGTATTTCATGTCGAGGTATTAGCGGCCGTAGGATTTGCAGTTGCAGGATTTGGGCCGTGGGTTTTGAGTTTTTTCATGCCTTTCCTCCGTCACCTACCCTGTAATATAAGGCCTCTTTCCTTGTAGCCTATATATTGTTACTTGTTTGCTGCAGTGTCTGTTAGGTTGTACTCAATGATGTGGGCATATATATCGTTGTGCAAGCATCACTTTATGCCGAGTCGTGAAACACTAAAGGTGTTCGGGATTATTTTGGGCTTGTGTACCATGGAAAGTCATCATGGAAAAGAAACCCATGGCTTGTTGACAAAGGATATATTACCTCCTGGAAAAAAAATACAGACTTTGGAACTATGCGCTTCCTTAAATTTATCAAAATAAAATTACAGCAAAGAGGGATATAAGTCTGTTGTCAAGCTTCTTAGGACTCAACATGCGTATGTTAGGGGCTACGTTTGTATAAATAAGAGAAAAGATGGAATTAAACAAGAATACTGTACGCGAATAACGGCATTAACTTATAAAGAAGACCTATGAGTTAAAATTATATGAGTAATATATAATACATCGTAAACAATCCAAGCAGTCCTACTGTAATTTTGGAAAAATGTTCCTCAAAATTGATTAAATTTCCAGTTCCTGAGAAAACGATACATGTATTTGGTGATGCAGATTCACATAATAATATTCATATACTTATATAATGACTTAGGATAATAAATACATGGGAATTAAGTATTTTTGCACGAAGTCTATAAAGTTTTTTGGAACATAAGTGTATTTCATTTCACAGTTCTGAATAGAAAAGAGTGACTTTCGCGAATTTACCGTTTAACTTAACACACGAGATGATAAAACATAAACAATATTTAACTGTTAATGAAAACATATTACTTGAAATATTTGTTTATCTTATATCCTGTAAGCTTTCGGGACAGTATTGCACAAGATCTGTTATTCAATTAATAATAAAATAAATTAAAATTATTTTTTTCAGTGTTAAGATGCACCAAAGCAGTATGTATATTAAATAACTTTAACGGATTTTCTTTGCCGTACGTAAAGAAAGAACAACATTTTAAAAAAGATATTACGTTTTCTGTTATGATACCAAGCATATTTTACCACAGAAGCGAATACATTTATCACCAACTGACATTTTGTATTCGTGTAATGAATGGCTATCCTAAATATATTTAATAGTATTCAATAGCAATAGATAAGAGTACATTTTTTTCTAATAAGTTAAAACAGTTCATTGATGAAGTAGTAGACCTGATTGCATTCCCTCATACAGGAGTCTCAGTACACCAAGGTGACATGGCAGCTTGTCTTTGGTAAGTCAGATATCAAGCCGACCACATCCAGTGTGAGACACACTCAGAGAAACCCTGCTGAGGGAAGCATAAACATACCATGAGCTGAACTGCGTGCCAGTTGTTTTATTGCGCAGTAGAGCTGCAGAGGCCGGTCGCCACAAACGAAAGTCAACATGAACAACACACCATATATGACTACATGCTACATGTTTTAAATTATCTCTTGTCAGCGTTCAGAGCCGTGCCAGTTGAAAGCGCTACCTATAGATTACCTGCCGGCCTACGGTGCGAGAGGTCCTGGGTACGAATCCTTGCAAGGGCATGGATGCTGTTGTCGTGTTCTTAGCTTTAAATAGTTTGTAAGTCGTCTTTTATTAAGTCTAAATGTATAAAAACCTGGGAACGTAAAAAAAACTCTAGAAAAAAAACCGCCTGTGGTACGATACGAAAGTGTGAAACCAACTGACGTTTCAAAACTAAGCCTGATTTTCAAAACGTGCACCAAATAACTACGAAGAAAAAGAACATTCCAGACTGTGTCGGAAAGTAACTTTTAAAACACAATGTTTACTGTAAGTGCTACTTACGTCAGTCAATTGAGAAACAACAAAAGTCAATTTCCTACCAAAATGAGCTGTGAATGTTGTGATTTTCTACAGTGGAAAATACACGTATTATTAAACCATATTAAGCATAATGTGTGAGTGTAGCAAGGCACTGCACAATGAGTTCATTGAGAAACACCATATTTCATTGGCTAACTCTGTACAAAATTATAACACCCACAAAACTAATTTTGGTAGAAAATTGACTTGTTTCTCAAATAACGGATTCATTTCCAAGACCTTCTACATCGTCAAAAACGGATTTTGGCAGATTGTTATTGTCAGTAAAAATTAAATTACTCTATGCAAAATAAACTTACATAGCGGTATGCACTGCGTAGTCACGTCGAATAAAAGCATAGGGTCAAATGTTATTAAACTAGTGCAAGCAAGACGCCAAGGTGAAGCCTGCACTGCGGTTGAGTAGCATGCGCATAGCGTCGATATGGTGCTTAAGAGCACCGTAGCCCTTACCACTTCATTGCCTTCAAACGCGGGTTAAAACTTCAGAGCACGACAGAAGCGCTTTTCAAACACCCGTGAAGGTCGATAGTATATGCCTGTATATTTCTATCTCTCTCTTATTTTCTCTCATACACACACACTTCCTCACGGATCATCTGCATTCATATACAATAGAGCCCCATTCTATAGACTGAAAGCTGCGTTTGGTACAGACGTACAAACGTTAATTCTGTCCTGGTTACGTAGGCCATAACTTTACATTGTTGTCCTCCAACAGATATAGATTACCTACAAATGTTTTAATATTGTTTGTGGTGTATTTTTAATTACATTCAGTGGTATATAGAGTAGGATATGTGGCAACATTGCTTTCTCCTTTGGCGCGGCAGCCGTAGTCGGGAACCTTGGAGGGGGGATTTCCCCCTCCCTTCAACACCTGTCACGCTTTCATCTCCTCGAGTCCTCACCCACCATGCAATGCATGCGCAAGGCAACCTTGAATTTATTATCCCTGAAGGCATGCTGCAAATTAATGAATATCACTTCAAGACCTCACACTACTCTGTCCCTTTATACCCTTCTTTAGTTCCCCACGAGAAGAAATAAGAGCAAAAATGTGTCCTCGAATCGTGTCTGGTTGAAATTGACAAAACAAGACTGGAGGAAGAAACCTCCGGCCGCAGCTCGACTCCAGACTCGCCTAGGAATTGGGGGGGGGGGGGGGGGAGGAGAGAAATAATTAAAAAAAAGTAGGTGGGCGAGCAGACGGAGAAATAGGAACAACAAGTAGAGAGGTAGGAGATCGGTCTCGCCTCGTCTGTGGGCGCAGACGCTGTGATTTATCTGGGCAGGAAATTGGGGCGCTCCTTGCGTTTCCAGACGAGGCAGAGTCGATGGTGAGTTGCGAGGAGGGTGAGGGGGAGTTGGGAGGGTTACAATTTTCCCTCCCCCTCCTCGTTCTTCCAGACCGCCTCATCCTCGCCAGACGCGAATCATTAATCAGTCTCGGGGAACCCTTCCCTTCAGCGGCGATAACCTCCCCTCTCCCTCTTCTCCAGTCGGGTGCACTTCAAGGTCACGAAGTGGCAGACACTTCTCCCCTCCACGACACCTCCCCTCCTTTTTTAACAACACCCGCCTTCCAAACCTAAGTGTAAATAAATATAAGATACGGAGAATGGCGCTACGGCACAGCATTCTGAACTGTCTCTCCTGCGCTTTTTCAAATAAACGCACGACGAAAGGCATAATTGTTGGCTACGGTATAATTGAATCGCAAGTTGTAGAAACGGCACATGTCACAAAGACACATTTCTTTCAAGAGAGACAAATAACTGATCACATTTAAAGATAATCAGGTACAATTTACTTTCCACTCACATATAGTAATATTATTACATTACTGCCGACGTAATGACAGACTTAGGTCAAATCTATTTTGGAGTGGAATATAACTTGCGCTGTTCAATGGAATACATCAAGCAATAACATTTACACGACATTACTTTAGCACAGATTTCGTCCTCAGAACTCGACATTTTACCAAGAAAAGCATAGGGTATGAAAGAGCGGGATTCCTCTGATACACAGATTTGCCATGTTAATAAATCATTAAATCATTCACGAACGTTTCCTACTTTCACAGAAAGGAAATACGTTCATTATGTGCATTTTCTAGATCTTTTCCATTTTACATGACCTGCAATCGTAAGAAATAGTCATCTTGTGTATGTTCTTTCTGCACAGTTTGATGTAACTGCCATTAAAATATGTTTTCAAACTTTAACCTAGAAATTGATTTATTTTTTTGACATGTGCCCTTTCTGCAACTTCCGATTTAATTACAATCGAAGAAATACAGCAATGTTACTATGAAAATCTACACATTCCGAAGAGTAGGCTACAACACAGCCAGTCGGAAAAACAAAACATAATCTGTAACACTGTAGTCACGCTTTCGATACCTCAAGGGCTGTAGTTCAAATGGAGAATCAAATCAGTTTTAAAGGAATTCGTTCTAAGTGAATATATTGTTAAAGATAACTTTTCAGAACAAAAATTCTCTAAATGAAATTCCTTAAGCCAAGAAGTTCTTACAGAGAATCGGATTTTCGAGAAATTTTATTTATGCTGATTACATTTTTGTGGAATATGAATTTCAATGTTCTCATAAGGTGAGTCTTAACCCTATGGCCAGGTTTATAAAAAACGCAACGCAAGTACACTATGGCCTTAAATACAATACCCAGCAAAAAATACTATATGTTTGAGAATATCGCTAGATGTAAACGTTTTACTACGCAACAAAAACTTTTGTAGCTACTATAATTTCTTTCAGGTTTCTGTTTTGATGGTGTTTTGTCATGTTTATGAACGGTCTGAGTTGATCCCCGCACAAAAATCAACTAAAGTATGGCAAAAACACGACATCGGAGCATTCTGCACACGTTCTGTGTTATTAGAAAAGTTTTCGGAAAGAACGTTCTATCACTGTAAACGCAGAAAAGCAAGTAGTTGAGACTGGCCATCTATTGCACTCTACTGCTCTGCGTTCTAGCGTTTCTTGAAGTTTTTTGTACCGTTTAAGGCTGTTGTAACTATTTCGGAGGATGGAATGTCACGTGGAAATAGGTTTTTGGTTGTACCTTGGAAACAAAAATGTTATCTCCGTGGTTACGTACAAAACATTCGCACATATGAAAATAAGTTAAAGAATTTTACAAACTAGTTATTAGAATTAATTGGTTTGTGGACATACGTCATTGCTCATGTTTAGCTGATCAAACCGGTGTTGAATGACAAAGTATGAAAACGAACAAAAAAAAATTATAAAACGTACAAAAAAAGTAAAAAAAAAAAGCAATCCCAGAGGAATTATGTCAATTTTTTTAAAATAATTGTTATATTGACAAGAAAGAATTCTAGAGATAGAATTCAGTCGAATATCGACACAACACCCAGACACAGAAGACAAGACACAACTATAGAACCAGATTCCTAATATGAAAAAAATATGGAAATAGACAAAAACAGTGAACAACAAACACAATACATAGAGAACACAACACAAGCTATGACCAACGAAAAAATGCAACGCTTCAGGGATTGCGATCTATCCCCGTCTTCAGGCCGAGACACAGCAGGTCGGAACACGAAGATGCGAATGAAATTCGTTAAAAAATTGGGGTTTTATAGCCTGGACGTTCTCTAAACTGCTCGGCCAATAGCTGCAAAGCATGTGTGATTGGCTGGGCTTTCGGCAATGAGGCATGCATTTTTTTCGTTGGTTTTAACTTGTTTTGTGTTGTCTATTGTCTTGTGTTTGTTGTCCACTGTTCACCGTTTTTGTATATTTCCCATCTTGTTTCATATTGGGAATCTGGTTCTATATTTGTGTCTGTCTTCTGTGTCTGGGTGTTGTGTCGTTGTCTTGCGTTATCGTGTTATAACATACACTTCGTGTGTTTACTCTATGTGTCAAGACGTACCCAAGGAAGTGGTTGAATGGTTTTTGGGATTAAAAAGCTCTCCGGAATATAAGATAATTTCACATTTATAAAAACAATTTGCTGCACAACACACAAACGTTTGTAAAAATGCAGCAATAATAATACAAACAATTAAATTTTTACGTATGTGTTCAGGAATGCCAAAACATCATAGACAATAATGCTGATTTGTCGTATGAAAAGTTGATTGTTTGCTAGATCTCAATATAAGATGTCCATATATTTGACGTTCTTCTTGCGTTATTGGCGTGTCACCATATGACTAGGGCAATGATTGGCTTGTCTTCAAACAACTACACAACCATCCTCCAATCAAACAAGGAGCAGGCCGCTATACTGTTGTGCAAAATACCCTGGCACGAAGAATTATTGCGACTTTCCACTGCCGCCAACAGTTATGAATACTATCTGTAAGACGACAAGTTCAAATGAAAACTATTTATAGGCACACCCTTGATGTGTCGATTATAACTTAACAAAATTGCTTTCAAACAGATACTTACAGCTAGACTATCATTGATTTGTAAATATTCAGAACACTACCTGTTAAAGTATATGCATTTCGAAGGCGCCGGTGTATGGTTAGATATTTATCGGCCTTGCTAACTGTCTGTGCTTTCCTGAATATATTTTTAGCGGACTATCAAATGTTATTACCTAATATATATTTCGTTAAACAAGTAAATGATGACCTTGCTGATATGCCGGAAAGATAACCGGGTAACGACAAATGATGCGCTTCGTGGGATGTGGAGCGATCATATTAATGTAAACTCTACTCAGATACTGTCTGGTAAAGTACTTTTTCTTTTTCAGTAGACTTTTTTAAGTTTTCAAACAGTATGTTAAAAAACTGAACGTGCAAACGCCAAAATTGTACAAAGGCCCCCAGCATGAATCGACGAAAACCTAAGTAGTTTTGCAAAGCATTCTTTAACACATGGTATATATATATATATATATATATAACTTGCGCTCGCCAACTTTAAATAATGAAACATTAATTATCTGTAGATTAAAACCATGTTCCTTAACCATTCCTAATTCTTCGCTCTTGTTTTTACGCGAATCAAGATTTTAAGGAGTGGTGTTAAGCTAATCTGACAAATTACTCAGGAAAAACCTAATGTAACCTATAATTTAACATTTAAGGTACCCTACTTCGCAATACTAAAGCTCCCAACTTCTGTAACATAAGTTAAACATTTTAATTGCACTTTTATACTTGATATATGCTATTGGTCATTGCCAAAACTACACATGCCTCCTCTCTAAGTAACCTATTGAACTCGGCGTACAGATCCTTCATAGGTTTGTGAAGCCCGCAAAGGTGTTTATGACGATATTAAAGGTGCGTGACCATAAAACGTCGGTTTACCCTAAAACCTGATAAAATGTTGGATTACATACTGTATACACTACTTTCGAATATTTCAACTTTTTCTTAAAATTTGAGGGGCCGCGGCGGCCGAATGATAAGACCATTCGCCTCCAACCGAGGCGGATTTTCGCATGTGGGAATCGTGCCGCACGGTGCCGCTGGTCGACGGGTTTTATCGGGGATCTCCCGTTTCCCACGCCCATTCATTCCGCGCTGCTCCATATTCACCCCTTGTCACCCTTCACCAACGCTAAAGACCACGATGTTGAGCGCTGACAAAAATCTCTTACTAACTCTTAAAATTAGACATTTGTTTTCCGTCATCAGGCTGTGGAAAGTTTGAACGCCAAGAAGAATAGAAATACAATTTTGAATTGTATAAACTATGGCGCAAATTCTCTGGAAAAACGTTTTACAAATAGCTACTGCCAAGCTAAAACAATTTCATGTTTGTATGGACGGAAAGGAAAGTAAGGAAAGCGTAAAAGAAACGGACGTAGAAATTACCGACGGAAGATGTATTCTATAGAGACCTGAAGGGAAAAAAAAACGGTTTTTTTAGACACAAGCTAGAACTAAAAAAACTGTAAGTTTGTGTCTCTTTCACAATTGGTCCTATATTAATTTGACACATCTTAGAGTGTATCAAACCAATAATAAAGAAGCACATAAACGCAGGCCCAATCACGTGGAGTCGCTAAATCAGCGAGCAGCCAATGAGAAGATGTCTGCTTCTGTTAACATGTATTCTTGGAAGTCAGTCTACAGGTCAGTGAACACACGAAAGTAATCTATCTGCTGTTGAAGAGTATTCAGAGCGACCTGTACTACTTTAAACGCTGTTTACTGTCTCAGAATCCTACAAACTCCGTTAAGGGCGCGGTTCATCATCAGTTTTCTACGTCTGTTTTAATTTTTATATTTGTAGCAGATATTTTTTTTCTTATTTTAGACATACAGTGTGACTAAATATTCCTCTTAGAAAATTGTTGTATCTATCATAGTTAGAGGTACGTAAATTTCGCAGATACATTCCAGGTCAGGTTGAACGCCAATTATGTATACTTCATTGTCATGTCTGTGACTTGCTGGCGGCTGTTACGAAACACGTTTGACTACTGCAAGCCAGTAGTAAATAAGCTATCGCTTGCTACCTGCTTGTACGGTTATAAGCCAATAGATAATCGATTGTGGCCAGTGGGTGTATAGGACTGACAAGTTTAGGCTGTTGCCAGATGAATCCGCGAAATTGACGTACCTGTACTCATAGTTTTCACGTAATGAGTGGGAAATGTAAAAATTTGCACGTTACGGTTTTATGTACGCCACTAAAACCAACTGACTTACCAAACCGAAAAATTTCACAATGTATAACAATGTTGTAGTATAAGATTTTACACATATAAAAACAAAAATAAATACATTTTTGTATTAAAAATATCAAATTTTTAAATTTTTATTTCAAAATTTAGCATTTTTTTATTAAATACAAAACAATTTTATTTTTTGTATTTATATTTGTCATTTCATAGCCTACAACATTGTTATACACTGTGAATTTTTTTCGGTTTGGTAAGTCAGTTGGTTTTAGTGGCGTACATAAAACCGTATAGTGCAAATTTTTACGTTTACGACTCATTACGCGAAAACTATGAGAGATATAACAATTTTCGAAGAGGAAGATTTAGTCACAATGTATGTCTAAAATAAGAAAAAAAATCTGGTACAAATATAAAAATAAGAACAGATATTGGAAACTGAGGTGAACTGCGCCCTTAAGGGTGCCGTCTACCCGCACGTGAGAGGCTTAACGGAGCAGCAAGGTCGACCTTGAAGCGCGCATCAAATGGCGCCTCGCCTCAACGAGCCAAGCGCTGAACTAGCGTGCAAGCTTCCTGTCGAACAGTTTTTACTATGGGATACTAAGAGGTGACCATATAATTTTATTGGTAGAAAATCTGCAACTAAGTTCAGTGCAGGTGGCAATCTGAGGTTCACATAGGCCTACATCCGGTGATTACATTTTGAAGTACGGAAGTCTGAAAAGGACGTTTTTGGCCATGTTGGAGGACTTTAAAAAAAGAGTTTTTAAAGAACGTGGCGTTGTAACAATGAGTTTGCGACCTTGTCTGAAGTTTATTTTCTTTTCGTACGTTGGCACAATGGGCATACGTAGAATATTTTCGTAGAAAAAACCTGTTTGCGAACACACTGCAACGCATTTGAAGCGTGAGGTAGGCGGCCGCCTCGACATAAAACATAATACCGTCTTCGAAATACGCTCCGCATCTCTTTCAAAACTGATTGTTTGATAACCTCTTTAGAAACCACTCGAGGATAAATGTATTCGGTACACTGGGTTAAAAGTTGAAATTTATGACAACGTCAAAGCCCACACTCTCGAGTCAACATGTCTATATTCATACACATTGACGTCCAGCAGAGATCTTGATCACACAAGGCTGTCTTTCCAAGGATAGCAGGCAGGAAAGTCTCCTAGTTCCAACCCGCGCCGATTCGCTCTTTTACGACGCAATAAACATTGCCTGCGAAAGAAAACAAAAATTGCTAACTGGCGCTCAGAAATAAATAAAACGAAGTGGTTATTGCAGCTTTCCGCAGGGAAATAATATCTTCGCCGTCTGCAGGTGGTGGTTATTTATACAGTGTCTTAAATTGATGCGTTTAAGGGTTATCTCGGTAGTTTAAATGCATTTAATGGTTCTACCATACAAGCAGGCGGAGACCACGAGCCCATTAAAACGTCTGTCTGCGCGGATGTTTTACGTTTCTGAAGCTCACTAAGGGCGATACGGGCTTGCGGGGGAAATGCCATGTCGCCTTTATGTTCACGGCACTCAACGGCAGCACGGTTCTGTTGTCGCGTAACGCGTGAATATAAGTAGACTTAAACGTTGTGAACATCACAACAATCTGTACGTAATGTATAATGTACAGTATACATTTTTCTTAGTAACGTGCCGACTAATCAATAAATTCTTACCCAACATTTTTTTTGCGGAATCATATAAACTGACCTTTCAAATTGAAAAGTAGATTGCAAAGTCTTGCCAATCCACGTCCCTGTAAAAAAAAAAATCTGAATTATAATATTGGTCAATCACTTCGTGTCGTAACAGAACTAGCATTCAAATGCTTTTGACGTCAGAGATTCTGTATTTACATATTATATGCTCTAACGAAATTAAATATTAATAATTGAATCTGAAATAATAATTACTATTAAAAATACGTAAATCCGAAATAGTGACAATACCTCCCCCCATAAGTGCTCATTCTCTGTTAATAGTTTATGGAGGGAGAGGGTCTGAATATTGGATGTGATGAATATATGAGTAATTGTTCTATACCTCTGTAAATCAGAGATTCTGGTACGTTTCATTGCGGCTATAGATGGGTGTTTGGCAATTTTTAGGACAGTTCACATAATCACTATACGTTAACTTTAAAATAAGATTTAATGGAATTGTTTGAGCCATTGGCGTTTAGGGTAGTTTTTGTGAGTGAAATAACTTTTAAGTTGAAGGCGTGTTGTTAAAATTTAAGGAAAATTTGTATGTAGTATATTTCTATAGAAAACCTTCACAGTAAATCTTGTTTGACCAGAGTCGTCGGTTTGAAATATTAAGATGTACAGGTTTGTAATAGACATTTCGATTATTTTATTTTGCATGACCTGCGTAGTCTTTGAAGTAATCGAAGTAATCAAAGTTCAAACAATTTGTCATTTCACCGGTAAAATAATACTTCCTATTTTGTACTGTTTTGATGATTTTCATACTTTAAAGAATCGAAGTATTTTTTATTTTAAGGTGTTTCACCTTCATATGTTACCGTAAATATTTTGTATTGAACTACCGCTGGTTTCATTAAAGCAATTTAAAATGTCTATACATTTTCTGTTCTGATATGTTTTTGGAGAACAAATTCATTTCAGAAAACCTTTAAAAATTCTTACTTGGATTTATTGGTTCACTAACAAATTGAAATTTTTTCCTTATACTGCCCTGAGACGAGAATAACAAGTTGATGAGCGATCTTTAGAGTGTCTTTGGTGCTAAGCCAAAACATTTTTCGGTCTTTATCTGTTACGGTTGTTACGTCAAATGGAATGTTTATTTGCATACCGCTGATTGTGTTCTGTCTGCGAGACCTAGTGTATAAAGTGCACTTAATACTGCCAACGTTTCAACTATTACATTTAGTGTGGCCATTATTATAAATAAAACTAATGTCCTTACAAACTTGAAACTTTGTACGTGAAAATACTGGATCATTGTCAGTTCGAAGTCATGACTATGACTTCTCTACAATAAGTCATCCTACATTTACCTTTTTTACAGGTGTGATAATTCATTCAAAATGTGACAAAATATTCATGTATTTAATAGCATTAATTTTTTTTACAGAATTGGCCAATTATGCCTTTAAACTTCTGAAAGTAGGAGTTCGTTGCCATCACAGTTTCAGTTAGATTAGTCATTTTTTTTTTCTTAGGGTGGCTACACAAAAATGTCAAAATAGTGACTTTAACTCGTTTGGTGTTTATTCAATGACCATGATTCCACAAAAATATAAAATATTGCGCTGGAATGTACTCAACGTCCTAAGTAGGAGTTTTCAGGGTCAAAGATGAGATGAAGCGAGTTTGTGGAAAAGAAAAAAAGTGGCCGTTTAGCAGATGGTCTCGTGTCACGACGTAGCTGTGGAGTGGGTGACAGTCGAGTAGGAGCCGGCTGCTCAAGAGTATGTTGGTAACCTTGCATGGTTGTGGCCATGTTGTTGTCAGGTACACGGCTGTATAGGGGTTAACAAAATTAAAAATTTAGGCAGTAAGAAGTAAACTTAACAAGTAAGCAGTAGGGTCGCAGAAGCTGAGCGTACACAATAGCGAAGGCTTAGTACAACCAATAGAAACAAATTTAGAATATTGTAATTTTTGGCGCTATATATAAGGAAGGATTAAGAAAATGTTTAGTATAATTTTGAGGAAATAATATTAGCGAGACACTTAATCATATTGTATAGCCTATCTCTACACATAAAATGTAGTGCCCCACTCATTTATTCACTCATCAACGCGCAGCCCAAACCGCTGGACCTAGAAACGTGAAACTTTCAGAGTAGCTTCCTCTCACAGCGTGGGCAACCACTAAGAAAGGATTTTTCAAAAATCGAAAATTTAAGGGGTGAGTGGGGGAAAACGTGTTTTCGCGAAATTCTCGATAACTCTATAACTTGATAATATATTATTAATATTTTTACTTCAAAACATTGCCTAAGCAAATGCATATTTCATAACTTTTCGATTTTTTTGAAATTCGGTTATTAAGGGGATGAAAAGCCGTTAAATGTGTTTTAAATAAATCCTCTATTTCTCTTTAACCACTTAAGATATCGAGCTGAACTTTCATCAGAATGGTGCTCACGTAAATGTGTAAAATATAGTTTTAGGATTTTCCAAAATTCGTCCTTGAGAGCCGGTAAAAAATGAAACGTATTTTCTATTAATCATCGGCATCTCCTGAACCATTTGAGATAACGAAGTGGTTTTTGCTTTTAAATGAAGCTTACGTAAATACCTAAAAAGTAATTTAAGGAAACATGCTATTTTCTTTAAAGTTTGTGTACGTAAATATATACAAACCAATTCAAGGTAATTCGCAAATTAAAGATATACAGAGAATATATTAACACCATCAATTAATGCGTAATTAAAAGTTAGTAACTATTTTCTATAGTACACGCTGGTGAAGCCGCAACGGGACACCTAGTATTTTATATGTTAAAGTTAGGTTAAATCTACACTACAGGTTAGAAAGATCAATGTTAAAGTTTGTCACAGGGAAAATTTCTGCCGCTTGAACGCTGGCATCGCTAATGGGTGCAAACAGACCAATCACAGAGCTTTCCTGAATTTTAAGTTGCACAAAATTAATAATTCAAAACGCGAAATTGGTTGGTTTTCACTATAAAACTAAATATTACTTCTGTCATTTCCAAACCTATTTAAAATTAATTTTACTACACTTTCGTATTTTTCTGGTTCCTTAGCGATAGCAGCGAAACCAGAGGCAGAAATTTTCCCTGTGCCGAACTCTCCAATAAGAAAACCAATTTCTTTCTAATTTGTAGTAGAAATAACCTTAGTTAAAGTAAGCGGGCATTTATAGGGTAGATTACGAATGGCATCGCATCACTGGAATAGCAGTATTTTCTGTGATTGGTTAAATTTGCGATTTCCATTGCGAAACTTAAACAGTAACCAGTAGCAGATTAATTTGTATGCTTCGGTTTAGTGTGATGAAAAAAAAAACCCTAATTTCTATTGCTAAAGTCTAATGCTTGAGTTTATAATTGCGTGAACCTCGCAAGGATCGACACGACTAGCACGCGGAACGAGGATCGTTCGGTGACTTACTTGCGAGGCGATTGTTTCCAGACACGACGATCACAACCATCCATTTACCGCCATTAACTGATAGGATCAAAACATATTGTTTTACAGAGGAATGTTATCAGCGAAAATATTATAAAACAGATATGTGACTTGCGTCTAGAGGCTTTGAAGAGGCGTGATGCTCGTGCTTGCATCGTACGTGTTATACTCATTCTTCTTGGATTCGGACAAAATACTGAAAAAATTACTTATTAGTCACTACAAAATGTTTTATCGTTATGGACCTTACCAAATTTTTTGTAGTGACTACTAAAATTATTTGTTGTCCCCAATAAAGTTTTTCAGTGCCTACCAAAAAATTTTGAAATCACTAGAAAAATATTTCGTGAGGTCCATATTGACAAAACATTTTGCAGTCACCACAAAATAGTTTTTTCTGTGAATACGTCCATGGTAGCCATCTTAAAAAAAAGTTTAGATAAGTTTAGTTAAATAGAGCAACGAGAAGATCTGAAATGCATATTTGTATAAAATATTGGACATGAGTAATGTCACTTAGCAGTTTGTATTTATTACGTACAGAATAACCAAAGTTATCCAAGTCATGTGGTACGATATAAGGACCACAGCTGAATTAATGAGCCAATGGCAGTTTCACCTTAATTTGGCTTGCACTGAAACCTGCTTGACTTAGTCTTTGAGAGAGGCACATGACTACTGTTTGTTTTAACCAGGGAACTGCTTCGCCCTACATATTAACATACATCATGTGTCAAAATTTAGTCACGTTAAAGTTGTAACTAAAAAGTACGTTTCAACTAAACTAATGTTTTTTTTTTTCAAGTTTTCATTGTTTTAGAAACATTCATAACACGTATCCAAAACAAACAAAAAAAAAACATAGCTTAAAAATATTAACATTTTGAGTTACGTATGTGGTTAAATAAAGGATAGCTTTTTCTACCTAATGCAATGCTAAGAGATCCAATGAAATCATTACAATTATTTAAAAAACAAATTGTTTTAGGGATAAATAACATATATGTTTCAGTGTAATACCAACGTATTTTTATATTGTGTTTATATTACATTGTAACCATCCAAAAATATGAAAGTATGTATGTATGTGCCACTGCATTTACTTCGAAATGATATATTTTGAGTTATGTTGGTAATACATAGGTGGTGCGAGGCCATGGTTATGTAAAGGTCACACTTCTCGCCTACCACCACGTCGATCCGACCCGGTTTCTAGTCCCTTTGGTGTCACTCTCAACTTTCACGTGGTAAAACATGGAGGGCGTTGCCATTTGCCAGTGGATTTTCTCATTATACGCTTATTTCTTTTCTCCTCACATCCCATTGCTGAGATCATCCTATATTGGTTACATTTATTTTTCAACTTGTTTTACAGTAGTTATTTGTACTTTGCACATCACATCTTACACTGCAGATACTGGACTATCTATCCTCCTATAGGTACATATTTTTAAAAACTATATTTATTTTATTTTATTTTTTTTAAGAATTAGCCCATCGAACTAAATATTTTCGCTTGATGCGTATGGTTGAAACATAATTGCCTCGATTCGTTTGTTCAAACAACACATTTTATCGTCGTAAATCGAAAATCGAATACTTTCTAGAAATCCAATTAATAAAGTCAGCATATTGTAGTGCTGCGACGTAGTGGTGGCATTCCGAATTAAATAACAGACATTCAACCTCACACGGTCACAAAATCTCTCCACCCTATTCATATCATTCGAAGTGAGACAATTTTATTATTCTCAGTTGGTAGCAATGTTGTGCCCGAGCGCCTTGGAGCCTCGCTTTTGCGCTATGTATGAAGTTAATTTTTATTTACTTATATTTTCATTTAAATACTGGCAAGTGTATTATCACGAGTATTATTTTGTAAATAATATTGTACATTGGGATGGTGATTTATAGCGGGAAAAGCTCAGTTTGCTAGGCTTCAGTGTAATTAATTCATTTCTTGACGTTTGTATTCCATTACTGGTGAGTCTCTATTTGACTGGACCAATGACAATTCTGGTTCGCTACGACTCAACGTCTGTTATTCGACCAATAATACAAGGCGCAGGAACTACCACTGATTTGAAGATTACGCTATCAGAAATAATTCTCGCGATTTTCCATCATCTCTAAATTAATACGTTTTATATATTACTAGTAAAATTCAAATAGATGAGTGAGTGAAGTGATTTGGGTCAGCACTTAAAAGGCACCCGTCTGCGTTCCTTGTAACGAACGTTGCAGCATGGTAACTGAACTCGTTTTACTAAGAAACTACTAAACGTGTTTCTAATGTGTGCATTTACGAAAAGAACAAACACTTCAAACGACATCGGAATAGTAGTTTCAAAACAGTACGTTAATTAGAAAGACCATTTCAGAATACCTCAAAAAGGCTAAACACGTCCTTTTCAATATATTATTTCCACGGTCGTAGAAAAACAGGTCTGGACACTCACCTGGAAACTTGACCCCCTTGTTGTTTGGCTGCAGTTCACCAAGTTACTGATAATACTATACATTTTTGGCGCTGTACTCCGGGCGGTCGAGTTCAAACTCCGCCCACTTCCCTCCCACTAAAATAAACAATTTATCAAAACGTATTTTTTCAATTTATGAAATACTTCCTTCGCTCACAATTTTAAAACATGGCTCCAGAAATCTTTATTTACTTTATAATGTTAGCAATGGAAAAAAGTGGGCGGAGTTTGAGTCCGACCACCCGGATTACAGCGCCAAAAAGTACAACATTCTCGGTAACTTGACGAACTGCAGCCAAACAACAAGGGGGTCAAGCAAAATACATTGGTAGATAGTCGAGTGTCCAGACCTCCTGTTCTTTTACGACCGTGGTTATATCTAAACAACTACTGAAGGGATTCGTGTGAAACTACAATAGAGAGATGTATTGGATTTAACTTAAAACTTTCCACCAATAAAATGATGGGGTCACAACTAGAAGTGTCAGTCAGGCGTGTAACGTTCTTTAAATGATATTCGTAACCATACATCACTCATGTGTGATGAACAGTTTTCAAATAATCTGCTAACGTCTGAAGCTCTGCTCACCGCTCGGCTGCCTGGGCAGGGGGCCACCTTAACGTCTGGGTGAAGGGTGACATGATCTGAGTACGGAGCAGCGCCGGAATGAAACGGGAGATCCCTGAAAAAACTCTTCGACCAGCGGCATCGTCCGGCACGATTCCCAAACGCGGAAATCCTGGGACTGACCCCGCCGGGAATCGAACCCGGATCACTTTGGTGGGAGGTAAGTACTCTAGCCACAGCACCAGCCGCGGTCCCAGTAAAATAGGTATTAGGTCCTATTGTAAGCGGTGCGGCGTACTATTTTAATTTGGAATATTAGTTTCAACAGTAGGTCTTTGAACATGGTAAACGATATTTTGCCGAGCCTAATAATTGCGCAGTTTTTTATGCGTGTGTAGACTGTTGAATCATTTACGCGTCTGTATCATAATAGTCATTGTACGAAAACTCATCGGAGTGGAAGTGGTTCTGGAATTGGTTAGTATGCTAAGTCTGGCGTATTTTAAAAAGTCTTTCAGAAGTATTGTGACGCAACTGGAATCACGAGGTTGGTCGAAATGCCGCGAAGGTCGTAGTCAGTTGGGGCAGCAGTCTTGAGGAAAGTTCTGGTAAACAACGCCCGAAATTCCCTGCCGCCATGGAGGAGGAACCCGTGTGAAGAAACTGAACAGGGATTTTGAGTTACATCGTCTTAGAGATTTAAGGTACGGGTCGGGCTATAATTTGGTGCCATTTGTCAGCACGGTTGAAATATTACTTTGAGAAAAAAGTTCAAAGAGTGACAAGTCAGCTAATTCTCAACGCTTAGCTAAATGGGCCAGTCTTTGCTAACGTGAAATGTTTCTGTAACGGAATTCGTCAAAGGTCAGAATAAACATGGTGCTACGTTGCAGCAGTAAGTTCTTGTAAAATATAAATGAAAACATTTTCCCGTATTCACTGCAGGAAGGGGATTAAATTGTTAACCAAGAATGAGGTAGGGTTAAAATTCCCAGATTCAGCAGGACGGGGTGGTTTCGGAAGTTTGTAGTGAAATTCATAACTCGAGTGAGTACTTAGGTCAGCTTAGACGGATAGAATGGTGTCTCCATACTAGCTTTTGGCATTTATTAGTCTTCTTCTACAAAAGAAGAAAGTAATATTTTTATCCATACGTTTCTTGATAGTGAAATTGCATAATGTTCTACGGGCGAATAACCATTTTCTTACTAGACAGGTTAAGGCACAGATCTAAATTTTCAATAATAAATTGTGAGTAGAATAGAATATTTTCATTTTGAATTGTAGGGGACGAGAGAACCGATGACGCATGAAACAAGAAACAGGATATGCATAGCCAATTTAGGGAAAATTGTGACTGTCCCATATGAGTTTCCATAATTTTTAAAGTGGGTTATTATTTTACACATGGTCATCGTTTAACTAAAAATAAAAGAATTGCTGAGAAAATGGAAACTAAATCCAGAGTAAACTTTGTATTTTGGTATCTAATGGTCCCAGTGTCAACCTCAGTCATTTAGAGCATTGATGTGTCTGTAAAACTATGTAACAGAGTTAGATTCATTTTGTAGCTTGCTAAGTGGTTTTCATATTGGATAAAATAAATAACAGAATGTAAAAGTGGAAACTCTTTTTCAATACTCAAAGAATATTTTCTTAAAAACCTATCAAGGAATGGGTTTCACGAAGCTTGTAGACCCTTTGATATTGACACATGGGAAGTGTCATGCTATGTTAAAAATCTTGTACGTAGATTTTTAAGTCACTAGGTGTTGTTTCCGAAGAACGTGCAATTGAGACACACGACTTGCTGAGAAGTCTCTCGGCGAAGCTTTTGAAAATGTAAAAAATATATTTAAAAAACAATCTTCTGTTTAATCTGCTGCATAAGTTTGCTTTATGATATATTCTATTATGAAAAGACTTATCGAGGTGGAAGTAATTGCTGCATTTGATGACATTCTACCAAAATGTTAGAGAGACTTCTATTAAAACACTTTAAATAAAAGTTTAATAGTCTTTACCAAATTTCTGGTTAAGGCAGCGAGAAATCCTAACCAATGATGTTTATGCCGATTTTTCACCCATTTACACACCCTAGTTACACCTATGTGCAAGATTAATGAAGATCTAATCAGCGGTAAAACAAATACAAGAACACTAAAATTTTGACTACCAGTCTTAACGTACATAGTTACTGAACATTATATATATATATACATAGTATATAGTGTCCTTTCATTTTAGTTTGAATATTACACTTGGTCAGTGAAAAAAAAAAATGTATATTAAAGAAACGCTAATGTTCATTTAATTTTTTTCGTTGTAAATTATATCGTGTTCTTCCGTCACACATTTATCATATGTCGCCGATGGCGATCACGAACTGCACTTACCTCAGACTGACGTTGATATATTCGCTAATTAATCTTTACCAGACAAGAGCCAACCAACACAAGATCCAGTTGTTGGTGACCAGCCAAGAACCACTTTAGATATCAGCAATGTCCGACAGCTGAGCATTTCAAGATGGAAAGTTCAGAATCCATACGTATAATAACATAATAGTTACAACATTAAGAGTACGTGTTTTACATAAATATACGCATTTAGTGTTCATGTCACTGTTTTCAGCTAGTCTCGATTGGTTGCAATAAGCCAGAAGTAATTAAGAAAAGAACATGGACAACCGAAATTAGGAATCAGAATGGTCAGATCGGAAGCCGGGAGTCGAACCATATTTGTCCCGAATACGAGTTTTGTGTGAGTTATTACCACTGTGCCACCTCTCTTCTTCTCTATCGTAAATTTATTTACAGGATGTCCCTGAATAACGTTTTGAGCTCTTCGTTACGTTGTAGGGGGTGCTGATACGTGTAAAATGGTACAGTGCACTTAGGGTCGCAGATGCTGAGAGATATTCATAAATCGACACACAAGTTCTGGTCGGCAAGGTTCTCCTTCTGCATTGACAAATCTTACTATGCGACATCTACCAGTGCGTCAAGTGGGGCGAGCTGACAACCGGGGATGCCGCGTGTATTTGTCGCAACTCACCAAGGACATTCCGCTTCGAAGCGCGATCGGGGTCACTCCCAGGATCTCAGCTTTGGGACTCGTGTGTGATGATACCACAGGTCGGCGGGATAACACGGGGAGCTGCAGTTCCCACTGTACTTTCATTTATTACCAGCTCCATTATCAACTCAGCGACCCTCATTAATTTTTCATCGTGCTACGAGGACACCTAAGTAGGTCTACTGCCGCAGTCAAACTGGCAACGTTGCACTTCTGTGCCTCTTACTGCTATTGGCCTATGTGATCGAGAGAGCAGGCCGAGTAAATGAGATTTCGCGAACTGCGCCAGTTATGGCTCTTTCCAACGTAAACTGCTGACCTCACCACAATTGGTGTGTCGAATTACGGGTACTTTTTAGTCTTTGCGACGCTGATTTACTCGTCACAGTATACTCTACAACCCGACGAAGAACTTTAAACGTTGTTCAAAGACATCCTGTATATAATTTATTTTTTCTTTTGAACAAGAATGTTAGCCTCGTTAGCAGTGGCGGCTCGTGGGTTGTTGCCAGGTGGGGCTGCAGATAGCCGGGACTGTACACTCTTGATGAACGCGCCGTAGACCAACGACCACGAAATATTTGCCGGCTACTAGATGTTTTGTGACCACTCAGTAGTAAGGGGCACCTGCACATCAGCGTGTCAGTGGCTGTAGAGTCAACCAGCTCACAACCCTGTACAGCTCTTGGCAACTGCAGCCCTACCTGGCAACAACCCACGAGCCGCCACTGCTCGTTAGCCATGTCGCGTAAAAGAAAAACTAATATTTTGGGCCTATCGTAGAAACCCTTGTTTAATTTTCGCGAAAATCTGTCTGTTCCAACTTGTTACAATGTCTTACGTGCAGCTCTGTAGTTCTGCTTCATCGTTATTGGTAGGGCTAGGAAAAATTCGCGAGGTCAATGACCTGCATGCTAGAATCTAACGTCCTATGCATATTCAAACCCCGTCTATTAGTTCATTGTCTACTGTCTGAATGAGTAGCAGGTAATGGACAAATGGTGGGGCTCTGGTATACACAGGATAATGGAGTCTAGCATGTTGGTCGTTAAACTCGCGAAATATTCCTAGTCCTAGTTATTGACAGCGTGTCTTCGTGGAAATATGTTTCTCGTTTAACTGTACCAATCGGAATAAAATTACTGCGATACCATCCATCTGTGATTTGCTGTAAGACTTAAAGACACGCAACAGTTAATAAAAACAGCCAATCACTGACCACGAAGCAGAGCTGCAGACGTGAGGGAATCCTTTCACCAAAAATAGGGGTCTTCTACCGATGGTTAACTGCGCTTATATTGGGAGTGCATTTCACTCTTCACTCAGCGCAAAGTGTCACGAGAGGACGGAACGACGCTGGCGCGAAGCCAGAGCAAACAGCGCCAAGGTCGTGAGCGCGTCACGGCGTCTCGCTGGTCGCTAACGACTGCAAGCAGAGAGCGCGGGCGGATTCGCCAATCAAAGCCCGCGGGCGCGAAGAAGAAAGCTTTCCGCTCCGCTGGACACCTATATACTTACTTAAGCGCCGGCCGGAGATCTTCCCAGGGTCGTCAGTCTGGACCGCCGGGGCTAACACCCCCTCCTCCTCCTCTTCGTCACCGGCGCGGGCGCACGTCGTCTTCGGCCCGCGAACTCTCCCCGGCTGGCGAGGCTTGACAAGGCTGTCCTTGTCTGCAGTTGCGCGCTACTTCACCTTGGCGCGGGCGTTCAACAGTGGCCCCACCCCCTCCCCTCGCCAAAGGGGGACCGGACCCGAGCTCCACCGAACACTGCCGAATAACGAGGACGTCACACGTCGACTGCCGCCATGCAGAACTTATCTTCTTATAAGTCAAGAGCAGGGACGGCCAACCTTGTGCCCGCGGGCCAAACACTGGCCCGCCACTGCATTTTGCATCGCCTGCCAGAAGCTGAAACATTCGCGCTAAATTTTTAAATTATTTACCTTACCCTGACGAAAATAGGCAGGGCCATGAAATTTTCGCGAAAAGAATTTTGCTCTAGTTTGCTTCAGTGTCTTATGTGCGCGTCTGCAATCCTGCTTATTAGTCAGTGATAGGATTCTACCCTCAAATCATAGACGTGTGGCGCTGCAGCAACCTTACTGTTATTGGCGCTGTCAAATGAGGGACGTCACTTCACGAAGACATGCTGCCAATGACCATGAAGCAAATCTGCATTTAAGCACGGTAAGTCACTGAAACAAACTGGAGCAAAATTCTTTTCGCGAAAAGTTCATGGCCCTAAATAATATGATGATTGGCAATGTCCCTTTTCTAAATACCGCGGATCCTGTGTTAGGATTTCGAGAGGTTAATCAACAGTTCAGAATGAGCGTGAACCTTCTGCACAGGCTGCTTCTCTCTGGCGTAACTGCACATTTATATTTGCGTGGACTAGCACTGCGGCAAGTAATTAGCGTACTGACGCCTGGACTAAAGTTCAGATTTTCAGCTCATGAAAAGTAGTCAATGTTAAAAATACCTATGGTGGCCCTTGGCATGATTTGAATCAACTTTTTGGCAACAACTCTGTAAAGGTTGACAGCTCCTGGTCTAGACAACAATCGCTGTGTCCCAGTATATAAGTCTTATGCACGGGATGCAGTTTTCTATTCAAGACAAGAGAGAGTTTCAAGACCTAGAAGTTTTTTTTAAATTTAGTGTAACATTTATTTATAGTATATACAGGATGAGACAGGACCGAGAGTGTTACTTTTGCGTCGTGATAATTTCTTTAAATTTAAGATAAATAACTACTTGATATTAAGCATTTGAAACTTTGAATAGTGCCAAAACAATATGAAAGACCAAATAGTGTTTTACGTACTTTATTCAAATAAATGAGGTTTTGAAGTCGTTTCAGGATATTATTACTCCCACCATACTCAATTCACGGAACATCTGTGAAACACATTTTTGACTAACGCTTACATACTCTTATCACATCGCAAAATTAACCCACTACATCTTGATTCACCCTGAGAACACACACACATACACATAAACGCGTGCGTGTGATTTTCCAGAAATAGAATAATTTCTACTGCGCTGTAAAATTTATTTTGTGGTCAGCACAAAAGTATTTTGTTGACACCGCTAACATATTGTGACCACCACAAAATTATACTGTAGTTACTGCAAACAAATTTTGCAGGAATACTTCCTAAAATTGTTCCTTTCAGTGTAGTCCACAGAACTGCACTGTGCGTCCGTAGACATGTTTGCCCTGGAGAATAACATGAGATGAGGTCCTACAACGGATAAGCGACGGAATGGGAGACGGCAGATCCCCGAGGAAACCTGCATCAGAGAACCTGTATCGCCTTGGTGGGAGGCGCGTGGGGTCTGGCCAGAGGCGACCTGTGGGGGCGACTGAAAGAAGTCGCGTCGCGAGTGCGAAGCGCATCCCGGACCTGCAGACCCTGGAACCACGCGTCCATGCTGCCTGTGACGTCATGCGGCTGCAGAATGGCACATTTGAACGTGTGCGTCAGTCACTACTGCGTCGTATACGCACATGTATAGTTACTTGTCTAACTGATGTCTCACAACACCATGTCGTGCACTACGTTGTATGTACTGTACAAATATGATACATTCAACAAAGACACTATACTTAGAGATAATGGTTTATCGCGGGAAATTTTGACTGTCTGCCGGATTCCAACGCACGTTCGGTCTACCAGAAGATTACTGTCTTTACTAGTACTTGGAGCAATTACCTTATTTGACTGAGTCAATAAGAATCCCGCTATTATATGTGATGCCTGTTATTGCAACGTTTAGTGTCAGACGTACATCGTCCAATCATATGTGTTGCAATTTACTACAGTGTTTTCAAGGGTATGTTGGTACAAAACATTTTCGCGATATGCCATCATTAGAGGTACGTAAATTTCGCAGATACATTCCAGGTCAGGTTGAACGCCAATTATGTATACTTCATTGTCATGTCTGTGACTTGCTGGCGGCTGTTACGAAACGCGTTTGACTACTGCAAGCCAGTAGTAAATAAGGAAATAATGCGAAGTGCTATTGCTTTCTACCTGCTTGTACGGTTATAAGCCAATAGATACTAGAGACAGGAAAAATTCGCAGGTTCACTTACCTGTAGGCTAGCCTCCAAGAATATTTGCGAAATAATGCAGACAGCAGCTGTTTATTATCTGCTCGCTGACACAGTGAAATGGACCTGTATTCAGCTACAGTTGTATTATTTGCTCAGCTACTTCCAGCAAGTGTCGAGTAACTCAACGCCCAATTGTGAACGTGTTACAGACCTAAAGTTGCTGGAATTACAGCTTGCGCATAAAATAAAACGCGAATTTTTCAGGTTTCTACCAATAAGCAAAATTATCCTGTAATGATATGCATTACCCTAGTATTATAGCCAGAGTTTTTTGGTGAAAAGAATTCTGCGACAACTTGTTTCAAAGCCTTACGTGCACAATTGCAACTCTGGTTCAAGGTTATTGGCTGAATACAATAGGGCAGAGGCGTGGCACATTTTACTGTACCAACCAGAACAATGTTACCGTGACACCACACGTCCGTGATTTGCTGGTAGGACCTCAATCACTGACCATGAAGCAGATAAATACATGTGTACATAAAGTGTTGTAACCAGGGGTGTCAATGTGGGGAGGGCAGGGGGGCAAATGCCCCCCTTGATTAAGAAGGAAATGTGTATATAATTTTTTGTGTATTTTGTTATTTAAATAATACTAAAGTAATCAGATAAAACCGACGTTTTATTATTAAAGTTTATAATTTATACAAGCTTACTTAATTAAAAATATGCATCAAGGTCACTGTCGCCAAAAAAAATCTTGCCCCCCCTCCCAACAAAACCCTGAAATGACGCCCCTGATTGAAATAAATTGTTGCAGAATTCTTTTCACCGAAAATCACTGGCTCTACCTATTATTTTGGCCATGATATGTACCAGTAAGATGGGCCATGGCGGTCGAGGGGTTAAAACTCTCGCCGCCCAACTAAGCGACTCAGGTTCAAATCCCGGTGAGTCCGTGTCCTGATTTTCCACACGTGAGAAACGTGGCGGGCGTTGCCGTTGGCCAGCGGGTTTTCTCGGATAGCTCCCGTTTCCCCTTTCCGAATCTCTTCATTCCGTCGCTGCTCCACACTCTCCTCTTCCATTCCCCGGGCTGGAGTGTGAGGCATTTTTCGCTCGTCGTGCGGCCGGCCCAATCTTCACCCAGGTCGTATTATCCCAGCCGCATTGCGTTCCTGCCAGACGGCGGGAAGTACGTAGTGGTTTTCATTTTATATGTACCAGTAATTCGTTAATTGCTGGTCTATATATCTTCTTTGGATTTGTAGTAGTTGTGTCTGGTTGCTATGGCAACTAAGCTAGAATTTACCGGCGAAGAAGACTCTTCAGATATACTATCTTTCGCCTTCAGGCCGGGATTATAAACTACGCAACAACGCAAGAACGCTAGAAACGCAACGCAACAAAGTTTTCAGTCGTTTATAAACATCGCAAGTGACACAAAATAACCAACACTACCACTCAAAATTTCGCAAAGGCAACAGAAAGTTTCTCTCTGAATTTTTCCATTACAATTATGTTTCGGCACTCACCTTTGTTTTCTAAATATTCGGTTGTTTCAGCATTTTGAAATAGTAACCAAACAAACATAAGCACTGTGAATTTGAAGACGTTTTCTAAACAAATAAAAAAAAGTATGTAACGAATTGATGTAATCACAGCCTTCTAAAGACAATTTCTACTAGTTTCGAATGTTTTCCGCCAAACAAGCTGTCGATATAGAAGGCGGTGGAACGCAAGAAGTTGAAAGTTGGTGAACTCTTCCGTACTTGCGTTTCTTGCGTATTTTATAAATGGGTATATATTGATTTTGTATGTCCTATTGTTTGCGTCTTGCGTTCTTGCGTAGTTTATAAACCCGGCCTCAGGCTATATTGTTAAGGTGGAGGCTCAGATTTCTGTCACATTTTAAGAGACTAAAATTATATTTCAGTGCACACAGCCAGCTGATACTCTGCCATATTTCACATAATCCAAGGGAACATAAAAATAATAAAACCCATACAGTCTACTAGTGTTTGTAAAAATCACAAAGAATTCCCTTGTAGTTCCATAAGACATTGTAGAAGTATAAAAAATACACATGTAAAATTATTTGTTTGTTAATATACAATGATTTTCTTAGTAAAAAAAAAACTAGGGAAACTTCGTAGCGTACCAAAATCACGGGTTTGTCGGAAATTACATGATTGTACATTAAACGCATCCTTGAGTATGTATATTGCTGGGATTAAGTAAATATTCATATTAATTACAAGCTACAAACTGATTATTTAAAAGTTATATAAAAAGTATGTTAATTATCATGCTCATAATAAAATACATATTTCAAATTTAATATTGTCCTTTAGCAAGTACATGTACAACGACAAACATTGTAACTTTACGAAGATGTACTTTGTATTTTTAAAACAAGAATAAGCATTGCTATTTTACAATGAATTCCTTTGACAATTGGATTTCCAAGGATTTTCCTTGTGGAAGGGACAACATTTTTTTTAGAGTACAGACAGCTAGGGCAATACTTCAGATCGCAACACTAAAACACATAAAAAATAAATAAATGCCAACGTTCTCGGCAAGATGGTGAACCCCGTGGCATATAACTGTACGTTTCATTACCGCAAGGATAGTAAAAAAAACAGTGTGGCAGCCGAGGCTGCAAGAAACGCCATTAAGCAAAAACATCACGAGTAACGTGCAAACACAGGTAAGGCCGCCGGCTGTGGCTGCATTAATTCAAATTTATGCCCGCCTTGAATTTGTATTACAACGCTTCGGGCTCAGCGGTTTCTCGTGTCGAGAATACGTTTGCATAATCGACCCGCGCCGACAGCGTCTGGTAGCAATTTCTCTCGGAATACGTTACGGATCTGCATGGAAAAATCTCGAGGCACAGACACTTAGAGAACATGCCCCAGCGAGGTGACACCATTCCGAATGGAAATATCCGTACCGTCAACATCAAGAAGAACGAGGAGGGTAAATAAATATACAAGGTTAACCTCAACAAAAATAATTCCTACGGACGTATAGAAACTAAAGTCACAATATCACACATTTAAAGCACGTTAAATTTACATGTCAAGCGAGGTAACGTAACACGTTGGGCTAGCATTCGGGGGAGGGGGGCGGCTTCGATCCCCGGTTCCGGCCATCTTGATTTCTGTTTTCTGTGGTTTCCCATAATCGTTCCAGGGGAATGCTGGGATGGTTCCTTATCACAGGCCATGGCCAACTCCTTACCTAGCTCCTGTCCTTGTTTAAAGATGTTTGTCACCGTCTATAATGACCTGGCTGTCTACGAGATATAAAACCCCCTTACCTTTATATTTACAATTCATGTTTTCACATAAAGTAATTAAAAATCCTTTCCAGATTTTGATCAATAGCAATAACACCACCATCAACTAAATAAAAAACACCCCATAAAAGTGCAAGGAAGAATACTCACACAAATCATAATCTGTGTTTAAAATAAAATAAAATATCAAATTCATGAGGGATTTGTAGTGAATTAAAAATTATGTGAAATGAAGTTCCCGATAACTTTTTATGCAACATTTTCTTTCCTCTCTGGATCACACGCAAATGGTGATGTGTCATGAATAGAATCAACTTTGTACGTTGGTATTACATAACGCATGCTACATAACTTGTAATATGTCGAATAAAACAAAAAATGAAATAATATGTAGGTGACTCGTGGAAAAGTGAGCACTTTATCGAAGACTACCATATCTAGAATAATAATTAAAACATATATTTATTGAGAACTCAGATAAGGGCAATTTTCATTACTATGTTTTAATTTTTATATTTATACTAGATTTTTTTTCTTATTTTAGACACAAAATGGGACTAAAAATTTTGCTCTTATAAATTTTTATCTTGCATAGTTTTTACGTAATGGCTCGTTAAAGTCAAAATTTACATGTTACCGTTTTATGACACTAAAACAAACTCACATACCAAACTGCAAAAATTTACGGTGGATAAATATGTTTTAAGCTACAATTGCACCTATGTTAAAACACAAAATAAAATATTTTTGTATTAAAAAATATTGAATTTTAAATTTTTTAATTGAAGTTTTAGTATTTTTATTTAAATACAAAAAAAATATTATGTTTTTTATGTTCGAGAAATTAGAGCGTGCTACATTTATATCCACTGTACATTTAGTCACATTTTGGGTCTAAAATTAAGAAAAAAATCTGGTACAAATATAAAAATAAAAACATGGCGGTGAAAAAATTGCTACAGACCGTGAATGTTATAATTATAAACCTGAAAAATTTGCGTTTTATTTCAGGTACAAGCAAGAATTCCAACCACTGTATGTTCGTGCTACTTTCATAATTGGCCGTTTGCTTGGTTAACACCGCCTTGAAGTCGATGAACAGATAATAACAATGTAACTAAATGCGGGCCCATTTCACTGCACTCTAAAAAAAAGGTAATTTTAACGCACTTTTGTAATGGAATATTCCCTAAATTAGTGCGGGAAATCTCCTATCCCTTACGAAGAGGACAGAATTATCTTACAGTGCAATAATTTTCACGCACATCAACAAGTGCTGTTGTCTGCTAGAGTACACATATATTCTTGAAAGCTAGCCTGCAGGTCAGTGAACACGAGAATTTTTCCTGTCTCTAGTTATAATCCATACACTTCTATTACTAAATAAGTTGCTTTGTTTATAATGCAAAGTTGCAGCAAAGTCACTAGGGTTTTAAAAAACTTTATCCCTAAGCAGCGCGAAGGCGGGTTTGGACATCAGAGGAATCGAACCCAGGGCCCTTGACTCACCAACCACGAACTCTAACCACTTATTCAAGCGTCGGACATAAGGAAAACTTATAATTATAATGTAATATATGAGTCAAGTACGAACACACAACAAAAGAACATCAGCCATGTAAGCACCGCAATGCCATCCAGCAAACAGTTAATTTTTCCCGTGATATAACTTATTGCGGAAAACTGTGGAAAACTGAAACAGATGGATCGGACAGTGAATCGAACACGGGAACTTCCGAATGCGGGGCAAGTGTCTTATGACTGCTCCTCCTCGCTGGTCGGTATATGTAAAATTGGATATATTACTTACATTACACGATTCATAATTGAGTACATGTTTTATATAAAATATCTGAAGGAAATTTTATGAGCAGGTGTTCATAAACAGACACACGAAAATTTCGCATATATAAAGGATGTGCAGAAACAAACGTATAATACGCACACGCGAATCATGGACTAAATTGGAGACGATAATATCAGTGGGAAAATGTACGATATTTTACGTGCACAGTGTGGCAGCACTGCGCGGAGAAAGTCCCCTCTTGCGCTCCACACTCAGGTATTATTTAATGTATCTTACGTCAAGTAAAATTATGAACTGCTTGAGATTTGAACCTGCACCCATAATATGCAGGTCATAACAGTAGTAGTAAGATACGTGAATACATATTTTGTGTATGTGATATGTATAGGCGCTGTACGTCACAATTTCCAAAACAATCTAATAATAATTTAAATTCTACATTCCTGAATATAAGCGTATAGGGCTATTGAAACAGCACTAAAAATATCACATCGCCATGACACTGAGTGTGTTGACACTCAGTGTAATATCTGAGATATGGGAGATGGTTTAAATATTGCTTTTAGCTGCAGACTGTATCAGTAAAATTTTCTGGGTGGCGGCCGAGTCCAAGTTTGATTCCCAAGACTTAAAGATTAATTGACAGAAAAGTCACTGAATTCTGACGACGTAAACTCTTTCGAGTCTTTCTAAGAGTATCTTCATACAAACTATTCAGTAGTTACATGGTTCAAACTTTCAGTGCAAGTGAGTTAGATTGATACATTGTCGGGATATTTTTTGCAGCACGTAAACTTTTCCAGTTTTCATGGTGAAACGGGAGAACTGCTGCGAAGGTTTCATAATTTGTCTGGCATGATCGTTATTACCTAAACTAAAAAATAATAAACTTTGCATTAAAATGCACAAAAATCACTATTTTCTTTTTTTCGCTACGAAAAATACATTTGAAATTGTAGTACAAAAGTTGTTCACGTTTACCGGTGAAAAAAGTTCAGCATGAAATGTTTTTGTGCAAGCGAATGTACCACATCAGTTTTTGAGAAAATTGACTGAATACACACCACATGAGACAGAAACACCTGTATGCACACCACATCAGACAGCAACAAATCCTGTATATATATATATATATATATATATATATATATATATATATATATATATATATATATATATATATATATATATACGTACAGACGCCAACCTCAGAGCAGTCAGTTGAAAAGTGTTTAACATATACGAGGGTTATGCAAAACTATTTTAAGTAGTATATACGGTTACGTTTTTTGGTTCATTAAAATATGTACTTACAGGATACATGATGCTGACTAAGTTACATAAAAAAACAGAAATGGCAACGTGAGTTTTTAAAAATAATAATTTCAAAGCATCAACGCATGATTTCCTTATACTTATAGGCCGCATTAGTGATTCAGGAGCTTGTATGCAACCCGCATTTACTCCATATAAATCAAGACTAATTTTACGTTCGCTATAACAATAACAGTATTACACATATCAACATTATCGTCGGTATTTATAAGAGACAGAGACGTTCATATTTTCGCTGCTTTTGCCGAAGTCAAGTATAAAGAATGGTTGCTACAAATTTTACAAAACTTTTTTTTATCACGTTGATAGTGTAACCGTTTCTTATACTTGATTTTGCAGTACACAGCAAAAATAAGAACGACTGTGCCTTTGATAAAGCACAAATATATTGTTGATATGCGTGGCCTAATCCTCTTATTGCTATAGCGAACGTAAAATTAGCCTTGATGTACATGGGGTTAATGCGAGTTGCATACACGCGCCTGAAACACTGACACGGCCTCTAGCTAAGGTTCCCTGTTTGAGTAGCATCACGACTCGAAGACACCAAGTTACAAAAATGTTAATTATTTATTACCGTTATCTATGCTTACTTCTAGGATTGTCATCCTTCCAGAGATATATGACAGCCAACCGTGAATCTGCAACTAGCACAGACAAGGGTCGCAGACATCATAAGTTTAAACTCTTAAAGTGTGCCGCGAATGTCTTTACGTTCCCGGAAACTTCGAAAAGTTTAAATGAAGAAGAAATTCTCTATGACTTTGAACGAACGTAATACTTTTTATCAGCGTCTACATCTCCCACTTCCCTACCTTCTACATTATTACCACTTCTGCAAACTAATATATCGTAAGAGCACACCGTAATTAAAGAACTCTACGTCTTCAGCCACTTACTATTTTATTATTTCATTAACGAAATTTCATGTCATTACAGAAAGATAGCGACATTTTCAACGTTAAGTTTTTAATTCATAGATTTATTTCAAAGTGTTTCAAATAATACTAAACACAACTAGGGTTCAATACGAGAAATCATAGAATGTTAAGTATGAGGATAATAAAAATATATTAATTCAATTAAAATTAAATTTTTGAAGCTGATCTTCAGCAGTATCTTAAGTTTAGCAAAATTGTGTTTAGATACTCTACAAAATGGTGCCAACCCTCCTTTTTTTATTCCCTGAAGCTAGAAAGCAAAGCAATTATAAAAACCCTACTTACGAAAATTTATAAATTTACGATAATCGTACATGATAGAAATTCACTACCAATAATGTACATTTGAAATTCCCACATTATTTGTTTTATAATTTTTGATGTCACTAAAATTATTGTCATGCTAGTTCAAAAATATAATCAGGCACTAAAAACATTTTTTGTTGGTTCTGAGTAAGTAGGCACGATTGCACATCTTCATGTATATTACTGACTGAAACATCTGATAAGTGTAATATGTTTAAAATATTTTGATAATGGTGTGGTTAAGGCCGTGAAGCAAACGAAACAAACACGACTCTTAAGAACTAAACGATTATAGCAAAATGCATTTAACCCATTCTCCGTAAATGTCTGATCATCACTTACGAAAAGAGAACCTTTATATAGCATACGTGATGGTGATGGTTATCAATAACAAGATAAAGAATTTCCTTAAGACATCTTGGAAGAAAATACAGGAAAAAACTTCTCAACCAACTGCAATTTTCAACGCAGTTACGTATTTCTTTATCCCTGTTGTGAATGTGTGCGTCTGAATATGCTTAGGCCTATACAAAAAATAAAAAATATTATAAAATTGCTTTGACAATTTTTTAGTTTCATTTGAAACTGAAAATGTTCCAAAAACACAAGATTTATGATGGATTGCAGTTTTACTGCAACTTTAAGTTAGTGACGTAACAAAGTGACAAGTACAGACAGTGTTGCCAAATGATAGTTTCTCTAATAAGAGTTTTTTTTAAAAATTAATTTGTGCAAAATGTCATTGCTATCGTGTTTGTTACAAATTTGTTTACTTTGTGGAGTATTTTAGTTTTAAGCATACTTTTTTTTGGAACTATTAGGCAGTTTAAACAGTATCTCATAGGTAATAGACGGTAACCCTTGCAACAAAGATCATAGACCCCACTGTCCCATCCACTTAAAATTCACCTTCACAGTATTATGGCGAAAATGGGTCGGTGTTTTCGTAGTCCTTTTTAAGGCGGTCGCCTACACCACGCTTCAAATACGTTGCAACGTGTTCGTAAACATGTTTTTTCTACAAAAATATTCCACGTGTGCTCGTTGTACCAACGTACGAAAAGAAAACAAACTTCAGACAATGTCGGAAACTCATTGTTAAGACGCCACGCTTTTTAGAAACAGTGTTTCTAAGCCCTCAAGCCCTCGAACATGGCTAAAAATGACCTTTTCAGGCTTCCGTACTTCAAAATATACTAACCGGATGTATGTGAAACTCAGGTTGCGACCTGCACTGAACTTAGTTGCAGACTTTCCAACAATAAAATTATATGGTCACCGCTTAATGTCCCGTAGTTAAAACAGTTCGGCGGGAACCTTGCACGCTAGTTCAGCGCTTGGCTCGTTGAGGCGACGTGGCATTTGAGCTTCAAGGTCGACCTTACAGCTCCGTTGCTTTTGAGCCTCTCACGCGCGGTTAGGCGGCGCACTTAAGGTATTAAAATCTTGACAGAGAACTCTTAAAAGTCTTAGGCATATACAAACACCATTATACTTAATATAGCACACAATAAAATAATAGGGTCAACACTGAATGTCTCATAGGCGAGAGTTGTCGGCGAGAAGACTGCGAGAGTACTGTGTCGTCCTTACGCACTAGGCTTCGTCGAACACGCAAAATACGTTCACCTAAGCGACCACACTGAACTTTGAGGCGAAAGTCACCAATAACGAGTCTCCGGTGGCCCTATTATATTTGGCATAACTAGAGGCACGAGAATTTCGAGTATTGATTGCATGTCAGGTTGAACGCCAATAACCTATATATCACTGTAACTTCTGTGATTAGACGAGAGTTGTTTTGACACATCTTTGGAGGTTGCAAGCCAGTAGTAAATAATAAAATGATCCGTGGTGATAACACGTGCTACCCACTTATACTGTTAGGAGCCAATGGATATTCGACTTTGGCCAGTGTGTGTATAGGACTGAGAAGTCTAGACTGCTACCAGATTAATACCCTAAATACTCGTGCCTCTAGGCATAACATTAAATTATTAAAGGTAAATAAGGGATGCTGTACGTTCACATATATGTATATATATATGTGTGTATGTGTGTATATATATGTATTTGTATATATATATATATGTACATGTGTGTGTATACATGTGTTTGTATATATATATATATATATATATATATATATATATATATATATATATATATATATATGTGTGTGTGTGTGTGTGTGTGTGTGTTTGTATCGCGCGCGCGCACACACACACGCACAGAGAGAGAGAGAGAGAGAGAGAGAGAATGTTCAGAAACACCGCGGTAATTCCTGGGATAAATTGCAGACGAATACGTAAGTGGCAAAAAGTTGTGCAATGATATTTTACACGCTCAACGTGGCATCACTGCACGTAAAAAGTCCCCTCTTGCATTTCACGTCCAAGTATTACTTTGTGTATGTCACGTTGAATAAATGGGATCATGTATGGACTGCTCGTGATTTTAACCTGAACCCATGATATGATGTTCATTACAGTTGTAGTAAGATAAGTAATACGTCCGTGGAGTGCATGAGGGGACTAACTACCCTGCCATATCGCCACATTGTGCATGTAAAATATCATTGAGACCAGAATATTTCGCGGGTTCACTGACCTCTAGGCTAACCTGCAAGAATATTTGTGAACTGAAGCAGACAGCAGATACTCATTAGCTGCTTGTTGTTAAAGTAGTATAGGCATGTTTTAGTTATATTTTTACTATTGGCTCAGAGACTTCCAGGAGGTGTGAAACAAGCCAAAGCCCAATTGCGAAAGTGACACAAACGTAGAGTTGTTGGAATTCTAGCTTGTGCACAAATAAAACCGCGAAATTTCAGGTCTCTAGTCATCATACAACATTTTTTCCCCTGAAATTTATCCCAAGGTTAAAATGGCGTGCGTATTATAGCTGATTATATATGGATGTTCCTGGTTTCTGGACTCACGCTCTCTCTCTCTCCCTCCCTCTCTCTCTCTCTCTCTCTCTCTCTCTCTATATATATATATATATATATATATATATATATATATATAATCAGTAGAGACATGAACTTTTTGCGAAAAGAAATTTGCCTCACTTTGTGTCAGTGACTTGTGTGCACGTCTGCAGACTTGCTTCACGGTCAGAGATGGGATGTTTTGACATTCGTGTGTCGTGGGGTTTTACACGCAAATCACAGACGTGTGGTGTTACAGTAACCTTATTGTGATTGGTACAGTCAAATGAAAAACGTCACAGTTCAAAGGCACGCTGCCAATATCTATGAAGCAGAACTGCAGACGTGCACATAAGGCACTGGAACAAAGTGGGGCAAAATTCTTTTCGCGAAAAGTTCATGTCTCTAATAATCAGATAAGGAGCATGTATCAGAAAACTTTCTCCAATATTCGTTTGAAATATTTTTTTATACGTTTACATATTTTTTCAAAACAATGAACACTGTGGGCTTTGTTAACTACTTGAATAACGAAATTTTAGGCACCTGACTTGCCTAGACTATATAATTTTTACGGAGAAAATGTTTACGCAGCATAGTAAACACGGTTATAAACAAAACTAGGAGACATTTTTACAATATCAAGTAATTTTATGTATAAAAAAATTAACGTACAAAAATAAAAATGATGGATTTTAGACGTCGTAACTTGATCGGCAGTTGAGATAAGGAATACACTCAACTGTGATCCTCCATGCAGTAGGGGTTGAGTTGGCACGATTTATTCAACGATTCAGTATAAGAATAACTATCGATATAAATAATGAAAAAAAAAAACATTAACGGTACATAATTTTTAACTATAGAGAATAATGATATTTCCATATTATCGAAACCACCGATATTTAGACATTGTCGATGTATTGAAAACATCATTATATCAAAGTTAACTATATAATGACATTGTCTATAAATAGAACATTATAGTAACGTCAAAATTTACGATAATATCGAAACGAAACACATGTTGACACTGATGTTAAACATGCCGGATAAAATATGTGGACTACGTTTAGAACTGATATTAGAAAACTACCACTGCTGAGAGAGACGCAAAATACAAATATACAGCCAAATGACTGAAGAATAAACATTGACTTAAATAAACAGGATAATGCATAATAATATGGGAAGTTTGATTTACTTTGATATTAGAAACTAAGACTGCTGGGAGATATGTAAATTAGAAATCAAAACTAAGACAACTGAAGAAGAAATACATACTTAAGTGAGCGAGGTGAGAGGGTATTCCAGCTCTTGAAGGCCTCTCTCTTTATTTGTTCAGAGGTTTCGAAAAAAATTTTAACGCAAATTAATACGTATATCAAAAATTCATTCATACAGTTTTAACACATATATCTTAGTTCGTATCTCTATTTTTCTGTTGCACACACTAAATGGGCTTTTAGATTTTTGCCCCTGAAATATTACATATTTTGTTGTCAAAATAAGACAAAATAAGGCAAAATAATATTTTCTATAAAACTGTATATTAATTAAAAAAACGCTCTGGCAAAATTGTGTATCGTATAACGGTACAGACTCAAACATTTTTTTCGAAGCATTTGGTTTAAAAAATATTCGAGTTATTTGCAATTGTTTGAAATAAATGAAACATCATTGCCTTAACAATGAGGGCGAAGTGAGGTGAAGGGACAAGACAACATCCATGCTTGACCCAGGATTTGAACCCAGGACATCTCACCTAGCCGACTACACTAGGGAAGCCGGTGACACTGAAGTGGGAAGGACGTGTGTGGCACGTTAATTATTAAATGCATAAAAATATAAGGGCTTTGTCTTTACAAACGTGGTACTGATATTAGAGTGAGTTTTCTCGCTATCGGAAGAATTGTATCGAACTGGTAATAAGTATAAAAAATTGATATCGGAGTATCGAAGTATTTACATTTAAAATCAATATAAAAATGCATGTCATAGATGTATCGGCATTCCGATACCGATACGCAGAATAATATTGGATTTTATCGAGATACCGAAAATATCACGTACACGGTTGCCTTTTATGTCGATATCGAAATTGATGATACAGAACATCCCTAGGGTTTATTCGGAAGGGTTTGACGAGGGGGGATGGGGGAAAGGGAGGGGTGGAGGAGACGACGACCTCGGGTCATGACCTTGCCTCAGTGGGCGAACTGGCTTCAGATGGATACCGCCTCACCCACACGTCACCGACGTCGACTCGACGGAGGACGATCATCCTCCGAAGGCCTTCCACGACCCCGCACAGCCTCCGGGCGAGAGGGGCCACCTTCCGACAGCCAACCCGAGCCGGGGATTTGCATACTGCACGAGGCCTCCTAGTGGGGGGGGGGGGAGATGGTAGTAATAAGAACGAGAAGAGCACCAGGACGTCGTGATTGCACCCCGCCAACATCTGCGGGACAGGTCTGCCGCGGAGAGGTATTACCCTCGAGGATCAACTATAAAAAAAAAAGGTTCGCCACAACACTGTTGCTTCCCGTGGAAACTGACGTGACGTGGGTGGCGCGTCGATCCGGCCAGAACGATCATCTCAACACGCGAAATTACGTAGACGTGGAGGCAATAAAAGAAAGAGTTGGAAACTTTGTTGCACGTTATATTGCCGGCTGATGAATTCGTAATTCTGGTTTTTCCTCCTTGGGGGTTCGCAAACCTGCAGGGGAGGCAATTAACGTACTTCGGCGCTCGCCGACACACGAAAACGCGTGTCTTCGCGGAGTGGCGTGAGCGAGGATCTGGAAAGTTAAAAATTAAAACCACAGCGGAATAAAAAAAAAAAGCTGTAGCTGGTAGACGTTTCAACGCTTAATGGCCCAATACTTAGAGCTGCCTCCGTCGGGATTCAACGTTGTTCGGTCTGTGGTGCAATTCGAAACGGCAAACACTTCTAGTGCCACAGTTGTAAAATAAACGAAATTCGTCTGCAGCAGTTTTAATGCACGTCAACAAGACGATGTTCTCGAGTGTTCTAGTAAGAATCTTTAAGAGCCTGGCTTCCCCCATAATCCGCAGCAGGAAGAAAACTTTGTGAGATGTATTTGGAGTCGTTTATTTGTATTGCCTTCAATCACCTGCCATTTTATAATTTGCCTTAAAATAAATTTAAGGTGAACATGGGACACATCTTCTACTTCTTAAAACCTACATGTGTGAAGACCGCTAATTATTTAGTTGAAATAAATTATATATAAAGAAATTTGTGGACTTCAGTTATGGTTCCAAATTCTGCTTAGGCCCAACATAATTTTCTTTGAAGTTAGAAAAACTGCATGTCAGGGCATGACTGAAGATATAAAAATTAAAGAAAAAAGAACATGGGGCTTCTTCCAAAGAGCAAATTACTGTGCAACATGTTAAATTACAGTTATAAATGTAAGAATAATGTTTTTCGGCGGTAATTTTTTCGAATCCCTAAAATGTCTATTGTGCTGAGGTGCAATGTCGTGCATATGAACATCACAAGCGTAAGATTACTTTTAAGAACAAGCTTTGTGGGAGGTACAACACCTAAGGAATGTTTTAAGTAGTAATGCTTGTATTTAACGTGTAAAAGATATTACGATATGGTACAATTTTCGTTGGACATTTTTTTTAGTCAGTAATGAGCTATAGGTGTTTTTAAACCAAGTTTAAATAATAGTTAAACAAACGTAAAACAACCTCTATGACTAGCATTTTTCCCAGCTGGCATCTTCCCCGAGTTACCTTACATACAATATATATACACATATGCGAGAGGTCCTGGGTTCGAATCCTGGCTCGGCCATGGGTGTGTTGTCCCTTCACCTCTCTTCGCCGCCATTGGCTCTTAAGACCTCGATGCTAAAGGGCCATTAAACCCTCTCACCCCACCTTATTACTAGGGCCTGGTAATTTTCGCGAAAAAAATTTTGCAGCACTTTGTTTCAGTGCCTTACGTGCGCACCTGCATCTCTGCTATGTGGTCAGTGATTGGATGCCGTAACACCCAGCGTGTGGAGGTTAAACCTGCAAATCACAGACGTGATGTGTGACAGTTATCCGTGTACTGATTGGCACAGTCAAATGGATGACGACTCTGCACAAAAACACTCTTGTCAATAGCCATGAAGTTGAACTGCAGGTGTGCACGTAAGATACTGAAACAAAGTGGGGCAAAAATCTTTTCGCGAAAATTACCGGGCCCTACTTATTACCTTACCTACTACGAACATTATATATGAACAAATATAAAATTAGAGATAGTTATTCATTCTCACTGCTTACCGAAAAGCAAATAACACTTAGTAACTATTAAGACAAAATCGCACATACACGCAAATTACAATGTTTCTGTCCCTGTCTCCTCCATTGTGATGCGAAAATGAACAATTTTTACACAAGAAGTGATATGTGCTCATAAGGGGGAAGTTACGTTAAAGTCGTGGTTTTAATTAGTTTAAAAAAAAAGCTACGTAGAAATAGAGAACGTGGTCACAATTATGTTATTTGTTTACACATCTATCCTGTTTTGATCTGTGTAATGGTAACTCAAGGTAAACTAGTTAGTTACAGATTTCAGTCTCACATAAATAAATATAAATTACTGTCATCCTAATCTTAAAAATTATGTTAAGTAATGCTTCATGTCACTACTGGCTGTGCATTGCTAAATTGAGTCATACATTTTAGTTACAAGTAAGCAAACACGAAATCAATAAATCTAGGACACTACCCAAGTCTTAGACCTGTGACCATTCGGCACGGGTCAGAAAGTAACAGCAACGGCAAATTTGTGGATAATTTTGAAAGCATGCAGCTGTAACTACGAGTGAAAATATCTGCCGTATAATCCTCTTAAACTGCGGATTCTGGCATCGTTCAAGGTTGACCGTCCATGTTTGATTACGTATGCGCATTTGAAAAAAAAAACATAGCCAAATTCGGCAGTAAAGCGAACTTCCTGATTCATTTCCCAAATCACTCCAGGCGAATGCTGTGACCGTCCTTGTATCTCGTAGTGTTCCCTTTGTACAGGCCGTGATGTGCTATCGACCAGACAACCTTGTTCTACATGAAAATGAACGAGAGACATGGAGGTGAAGAGAAGAGATTTTGGTCATCACTTAAGAGTGCGTGGAAGATAACTAAACGCTGAAAACCTCAATTGATTTCTACGCTGTTTTCGAAGCCAATATGGATATAATACCCAATGCCAATCCCTGATAATGGTATTTGCCAACTTTGTGAGTAAATATTTATCCAGATATACAAATTCGTTATACGTGATCTCTTGCGCCGCAGTTAAATGCACGAGGTTCCGGCGTCAGAGATTGTGCCTCAGAAGTTCGTAACACTGGAAACTATTTTGTTTAAAACGTTGGCTAAAACTATTGTCTAGGATTGCTATTGTTTAATTTTCGCAAATTGGCTTCAAGAAACTTATAGTTATAGATTATTGCTTTTAGCGTTGAATTATGTACCACGCCATCTTAACATCGAGGTATTTACCGTTGGTGAGGGGTAACGTGATGTGAGTATGGAGCTGTGCCTGAATGAAGGGGCGGGGAAAAAGGGGGATCCCCGAGAAAACCCGCCAACCAGCGGCATCGTTCAGGGCATGATTCCTTTCCTACATGCGAAAATCCTGGGACCGTCTCTGCTGGAAATCGAACCCGGATCACCTTGATGGCAGGTGAGAGGTCTTACCCCCTAGGCTACCTCGATAGAGAGCCCCACTGACAGCATCAATGAGCACAACGTAGGTGGTGTTATTATTATTATTCGATAGTAAATGGGTAACAGCTTGCGCCCACGATCAAGAACACTAGCAGAACACACAAACCAATACGTATAATATCATAAATGAAAAGGGGGCCGTGTTTGGCGCAGTGGTTAGAGCGTTCACCTCTCGTCAAGGCGATCCAGGTTCGATTTCCTGATTTTCGCGTGTGGAAATCGTACCGGATGGGGTTTTCTCGGGGGTCTCCCGCTTTCCCCCTGCCCTTCTCATTCCGACGCCACACCATTGTAAGGCTTCGTCTCATGCCGTCCTCTGCGGCATGTAGATCTCCATGGGTGCCCGGTCATTAAGTCTGCGATACGCTGGCCCTGGAGTATCCTCTTCATACATTTATTTAGTGCAAGAAATTATACTGAATGATTGGGTCACATTGGTAACATCTGCTTACAAAGCCGTTGAAACTATTGCCTGGGGTAGCACTTTTTGTGGTGTGGGTGGAGGAGAGGGTGTTTAAATACCTCGTTCAAGAAATGTGAAAATGTAAACCTACATATTTAGCGTTAATTGCGCTGTCCAAGAAGCAACACACGACGCGGCTCAACCCCAGAAGCCAAGAAAATGAGACAATGGCCGCAAAAGCCTCCAATCAATAAAATAAGGTGTATGTAAAATGACCGCCAAAATAGACGAGGACATCGATAACAACACACAACTGACAAAACTCAAATGGATATAAACACAGACGAAAAGTAGCAGGCTTCCTTTGACGACGACAGATGCGACGTTTTGCGGGAATCGTTCAAAGATCAGGTTATAAAATGACCCAAGAATCTTGTAAAATTATTGTTTACAACTTGAAGAGCCTCTAAAGGTTTGATGCAGCTACTTGCGCGCCTGAGGCTTGAAAACGGGAACTCACCAAGACCGACAATTACTTAACCAATTGCCTATTTACATCTAAACTGCAAATAGATCAATATGCGTGGGAAAGTCTTTCTACCTACAACTCGCCTAACATAACTTAAAGCAATGACACACTCATTAATAGCACAATAATAATCAACACAAAATTATGGTACGTATAGGTAAGATAACGCTGTGTATTAATGTTAGTAACTAAAAATGTTCTGTAATTTTTTCAGCATAAAAAAATGTACGTATTTGAAATAATAATTTGAATCATATCTTTGGACACGAAAGAGTCAAAATGTTTTCGCGTTTAAACGCAATAAAATATTTAGCACTTTATAAACAATGTTTTATCTTTAACAAATCGCTGTGATGCACTTCTTAAGCCAATCAGTTGGGATACTTATTCTTAAACAAACTTTCAACAACTAATCACGAGCACATAAAAAAATATATCACACATATATAGTGAACAGAAACTTCTTCGACATGTGCCATCTTTAAACAGAAAAAAAGGCTGATAGAACTCTGGATAGTCATTCAAGATTACCATTCGTCTTAATGATAATTTATGTGATGTGCCACCCATACTCACTATAGCAATCCTATTCCTACATTCTGAACAATCTGTACAAAATGACACCACAGAATATTTAGGAATACAGAAGTGAAATAGTCGGCAGGAAGGCGAACTCAGTCACACACGCCAGCAAAATGGCTTCCCTGGCCAGCAACATGGCGGAAACACCTACTGCCAATCAGCGTGAGGCAGCTGCTCTGCTAGTCGGCAGCCAGGCCAATAGGAAACCTGTAGTAACATGCAGGAGCCAAACAGA
>PNEQ01004511.1:38633-61573 GCA_003012365.1 Medauroidea extradentata | reverse complement strand
TGACACGTTGCGTGCCTAGTAATATATCGTAACCTTTCAATTGTTACATGATTTCTCAAGCACAATTCGCTCGATAATATTACACCAACGAAATTATTTTTTGCTCTTGACTGTATATATTATTACGTAATAAAACGATTAACACACACCAGAATTATGTTGTTGAAAAATAAGTAATCATTTTATTTCCTTATTAAACGTCAAATATAGACAGACACAGACATATAATCAGGAATTTTAATAATAAATGTGATTTTCCATTTCATAAAATTAGATCTACTTACATTCTACAAATATTATTTTAATTCGATATTTTCCAGTGCGTACATCGCTTTTAAATATGCCAGTTGATTATGTTATTGTTATTTATAAAATTTATTATTCCTATAATTGCATTAGGGTTTTAGCGTTGGAAGCTATCCGTGGTTAGCATTAAGTTCTTTGAAACAATTAACGTTATAATTTCCATTTTCGTCTTGCGCTCAATGTTCAAAAATTCATAATTCAATGAATTCTTGAACAGTCTGTTGCTATTTGTGAGTGGTGAATATGTAATTTGCATTGTTCTTTGCCCTGCTCTATTGATATACTCTTATAGTCGCACACAATATATTTGTCGTAACGTATTTGGCATTCTTGTATTAGATTATAGATACCAAAACTAATTTTGTTGACTTTTTCATTGCTCTGTAAATCAGGGCGGAGTTCCGCCTAGTCTTCTGTAACTGGACCCTGACAGAGACAAATGAACCTTGTACTGTCACTCGCTGATTAATTACAAGCATTGTGTGCATGAAACGCCATTCGAGTCGTCCAACACCACACGAGGGGCCGCGGCCTCAATGCAGTCGAGTTCTGCCAGCGTTTCCTTGCCACACACTGCCCAATAGGGAGATAACAACGGCTATCGTAGATGACTTTGTGTCCAAGCATACCTCTCATTTCCCATTCCTCACCATTAATATAAATAGATTTTATTTATATAATTTATAATTTAAAAGAGAAGCTGTGTTTTGAAACAGATATAATATTAATGTAACCTACAAAACTCTGTAAAACCATAATAGAGAGGGGCAGGAAAAATTCGCGAATTCAGTGACCTACATGTAAGAATCAACTATCGTATACACACTCAAGCCCGGACCATTTGGCCACTAGCTGCTACTCAACGGAACAGCAGACATTGAACGGATAGACGACGATTGAGTATGCATAGGACAATGGACTCTAGCCTGCAGGTATAGGGTTCGCGAAATTTTCCAGTCCCTACCTATAAATCAGAATTAAAGAATATTCACTTATTCACGCCGATGGATGGAGCAGTTTCAACAAATTGAATCAGTGAGAAACTACTGAGAAATCGGAGACAATTCACTGATTCCGATAGAGTGCCAACATTCCACAAGTTAATTAGTGAACGTCCACAGATTTTCCAGCATTTTTCACTAATTCAATAAGTAAAAACTGTTCTTTGAAATCAACCGGAACAACAGTGCATATTCACTTATTAATTTGTGAGATATCGGTACTCTTAAAAGGAAATCAGTGAATATTCACTAATTCAGATTTAGAGTGTATAAATAGAAAAATTCGCGTTTTCCTTTATGCGTAAGCTATAATTCCACCAACTGTTATGTCTGTATCACGTTCACAATTGGCCGTTGACTTGCTCTAAATTTGCTGTAAGTAGCTAAGCCAATAATAAAACTGTAACTGAATACAGGCCCATTTCACTGTGTCAGCGAGCAGCTAATAAACAGCCGCTGTCTGCACAATATTACAAATATTCTTGGAGGCTAGCCTATACAGGTCATTGAACCCCCCCCCCCCCCGAATTTTTCCAGTCTCTAATAATAAACAGTCCATCGTCGCTGCATATAACCCCATTGCAAGCTGCGGGACCAATCAGACGACAGCTGCACTGTCATTGGTTGAGATAAAAGTAGGCACCATTCCTACGTAAGATTCTAGATTTTTCAGGATGTCACAGCGAGTCTGCTGGAATTCTTAAGAGGGCGTGGTACATAATTCAACGCTAAAAGCATTTATCTCTAACTGTAGGTTTCTTGAAGCCAATTTGCGAAAATTGTCAATAGCAATCCTAGACAATAGTTTTAGCCAACGTTTTAAACAAAATTGTTTGCAGTGTTATGAACTTCTGAGGCATAATCTCTGACGCCGGAACCTCGTGCATTTAACTGCGGCGTAAGAGATCACGCGTAACGAATTAGTAATTGTGGATAAATATTTACTCATAAAGTTGGCAAATACTATTATCTAGGATTGTCATTGAGTATTTTATCCATATTGTCGAAAAAAGCGTAGAAATCAATTGATGTTTTCAGCGTTTATTCATCTACCACGCACTCTTAAACTGCCCGTGTACCTGACGACGGGGAAACAGATACCAGTTCCCGAAATGATGCAGCCGTAGTTGTCGAAGGGAGGCTACTATTATCGTTTGTGTTATATTCGTTGCGTTGTTTTGTCTACGTCCAATTCTGTCACTGTTAATTTGTGTTCTTTTCGTTGTCCATCATTGTCACCCATTTCCATTCACCTTCTGTGGTCCATATCTGTTATGACCTTCCTTTTTCGTTTTTATTATTATTTTTATTTCCATCATAGACCAACTATATTTCTACTTCGGAATTACATTTATGTTCGTTGACTAAAGCCATTACTGCTTCTCTGATTGGGTCGTTTGCTTGTTTTCTCGTGCTTTAAGTCCTCCTATGTAACTGTGGTTTTCTACGACTCAGCAACATTCCCTAGCAATGACTAGACATACGTAAAATTCGCGTTATCATTCGTTAGCATACTAAACCTCACTTTCCAGTACATAATAAACCATAATCTTCTATTCAATTTGCCACGTATGTTTATGTGTCGTCATTTACGTGTGTTACGTCTTTACCTCTACCGCGTAAGTATTCTCCGCGGCAAGTCACGACAATATCGGCCAGCGAGAGACGTCGAACGAGCCTATAGTCACTTGGAGTCTAGTCAACTGTCAGAAAATAACGCGAACTGCGCATGTATCTAGTAATGACGTATATCCAACAAAACACTTCAGTTCGTCAAACGATTCATTTCATTTCTCGAGACTTGCATTACATTTACATTGATATACGACCGAAGGTCTTAAAATGTGGAATTATAAACTTCGAAAATCTAAATAAGTTTTTATATATGTTTAAATATAATGCGTCCCTTCACAAACACCTATTATAAATGGTTCACACCTTTAACTTTTACATTGAGACGACTTCGCTTTCGATTTGTAGCCTATTACAAGGGAATCTGTACTTCCCTTTCCTCCTAATTTGATGTGAAGGTCCTCATCAGTACCGGTGAATCCATTTTAAACTTACTTATATTAAATATTTACAGATTAAGGTTTTTTAAAGTACATATAAGCTTTTCATTTCCACATATTAACTCCTGGTTACAGAAGTAATACAAAATTCGAGTAACACTACGAAAAAATCAAATCAATTACGTTCAGTGCATTCACTATAGCAACATTCGGGCCCATGTCACATATCCTTTCACTAAATCTTGCAGTGAATTTAAAAGTTACTGCATTCAATTTACCTTTCTGGCGTCATTTTCTGCTAATATGTACCCATTTTTCATTACAGTGATTTTGACAAGAGGCTAGTCACCCTCTTTGAACATACAAATACATGATTTTTTGTTTTCAAAACTTAGATACCACACGTCATGATATGTAAATACATATGACTTAGAAGCTGTTGCTACGGAATTTTTTTTTTTTTTTTTTCCAGTATTCAGCATGGTGGTTAGTAAATCACTACTATTTCATTACATTTCTCAGAGAAAATCAAAGTTAAATTTTTATTTGACTTGGGTTGGTTATGTCAAGAGGATAAGACGAAGCAGTAGTGGGCACACAAAAATATATAACCAATCATTAAAAAAATAAAATAATACTGATATGCATTAATTGAAAGTGTAAAATAAAATAACTGGATATTAGTAAATTCTTTTCACAGTTTTAATTTTTCGCAACCTATTTTGTTACATTGCACTTTATTTGGAAGAAATTGAAAGACGTGTTTTCACTGATACTGTTCATTTATCTGTTTTTCATCTTCCTGCAAGATTTATACTGTTCATTTATCTGTTTTTCATCTTCCTGCGAGATCTGTTAAGTTGCCTAGATCCCTAGAGGGATCTCCATTTCTCGACAACTACGGCAGGATTCACCTCAACATTTTACTTTTACTGGAATTGGTACACACTTGAGAAAGACAGACTTCGCATTACGGTTGAAAGAATTGGAGAGAAGGAAACAACATAACAATTTTCACATTAATTTATTACACACATATTTTAAATAAACTAAATTCCAAATGACAACAGGAACTTATTCACAAAATAATTATTTAACCCATATCACAGTATCGTCGGACATAAGAAAGGGCACAGAAATCAAGATGCAAAAATATATGGTCTTAAAATAAAACATGCTGACATACAGCAGGAATTTTACCAAGTTAATTTACGAATAGCCGAGATACAACACACCATTCATTCACAGTGAACCATCAACTAGTGAATGTGGTATATCGTAGGGCTATGACACTTCCAAGAATTTATACAAGGAACCCAGTCCTCTAGAAAATGATAAATGGTAGCCCAATATGTACTTGGGAGTTATAGTTTATCAATAAATCACCACAACATGTGAATATTTTCGGTTTCTGAACACAACCAATCACTCATGGATAATTTTTACAAAGGTGGTATTAACATCTCAAATAGTGGATTGAATGACAAAAGAGCAATCTGAAACCATTACTAAAGATTACTGTTACCACATACGAGCAATTAGTTGACAATGCGATGGAACACCTAGGGAACAAGCGGAATTAGATCTGAATACCTAGATATAACATAGACTAGCTTCACTTCTCCACTCTCAACCAATTGAACAAAATCGCTATATAAGACAAAAAATATTATATTCAATTGTTAACTGAAGGCTCTACAGCCTTAACTCTCCTTCAAAGGGACACAAAAATGCCCGAAGTGTCAGCAATAAAAATCAAGACGTAATGAGAGAACACTAAAAGCATTTTGCATCGTCACATCGTAGAAAACCTTCAATAATAGCGAATCAAGCATCACCTATCTCGATATTCGAAGCCTATGAGGGCGGATATAAAATCATTTCGAACTCGGCCTCCTCATTACTTCACGACCTTAGCAGTCACACAAATCGAGAAATTTGGGAACAAACAAAAAAGCAAATATGGAATGCTTTCATTTCAGGCTTTACTGATGATGTAGTTTGTCTCGTATAAGTATCCAAGTTTATTATAGCTCTGTTACCAGTACTGTATACAGCTGTTTCCTTGGTAAACATACCACCGGCGAATATTAACAAACACATTCAGCTGTCAAGGTGCCCAATTCATCAAATAATAATAGAAAACTAGAATTTTTAGAGAGACATGTTGTAGTTTAACGAAATATAAAACTATTTAAAAATTTTCCCGAACCCTTTTAAAGGCACACTTCATAATTCGAGATGAAATAGACTCCTTTAGGTATAGTCTGTTCTCGTTTACAGTTGACAAAGCTGGTCCCCTTCCAACGGGGGAATTCATGTGGAACGATACACAGTAAAAAAGAACACAACATACAACAAAACGTTATTGTTTATCAGATCGGAATGAACACTTGTGGCACTCATTTCCCAGAAACAATACACGAGAAGTTGTTAGACACGGTGCCAGTCCTGGCGGATGAATTGCGAGACGCCCGCAGCTACAGCCCTTCGATCTTCTGGTAGCGCTGCTGCGTCTTCTTCCACACGATCTTCTTGCGCTCCGCCGTGGTGCTCTCCTGAGGCGGGGGCGGCGCCTCCGAGCCAAGCCCCGCCCTCCCTTGCTGAGTCGACAGTGGCACCTGCAACACGCACGCCCAGGCAGGCACATCAGCAAACCAGCGAGCAAGACTATCCCTTCAAACAACATGGTGGTCATTTATTTCTAAATGGAGTATGACCAAGCAACTAAATCCAGTCATGCACTCCCATTGCACAGTTCTTTCAAATATCAACATGCTACCAGGGGCACAACCAGAGGCGAAGCGTGGGTCACGTTAGGAGGGAAGCGACATCAAGATCCGATTGTACGTTCGGAGCACGGGTATTGGCGTTCGTACAGGACACCAACTAATAGTCTTTATTTGCTGTAACTGAACATGTGTTACTAAGGACAGGAATTTTTGGCGAAAAGATATTTGCCCAACTTTGTTCAGTGTCTTACGTGCACACCTGCAGCTCAACTTCACGGTTATTGACAGAGTGTTCTTGTGCAGAGACGATATTAATTTGACTGTGCCAATCAGTACACGGATAACTGCCACACAACACGTCTGTGATTTGCGGGTTTAACCTCCACACGCTTGGTGTTACGGCATCCAATCACTGACCACATAGCAGAGCTGCAGGTCCGCACGTAAGGCATTGAAACAAAGGGGTGCAAAAACCTTTTCGCGAAATTTCTGTCTCTAGTCATTGCCCAGTACCGCTTCCCTTGGAATACATCCATGCCTCGCCAAAGAGCACAGAAACTCAAATTCCCAAGAGGTAAGGGTAGGCAAACGTAATAATAACTGTTCTAAGTTTTCATCTTTAAGAAAGTACCACTTGCCACCATCTTGCGTAACAGCATTCTGCTTTCATAAAATGACTTTAAATTACATATTAAACAACTAAAATAAAGGACATGTAAAATTACTGCATGTAAAGTAGATTTGTATATGGGCGTTCATGTGGCAACAATTCGTAATTTTATATTTGCATGGCATAGTGATCGCTTTATAGACAAAACTTGTGACTAAATTTTCTACTTGTAAAAAGTTTTTAACTCTCATAATTTTCCCATAGTGACATGGCAAAGTCAAAATTTGCAAGATACGGGAATTTGGTTAGTAACAAAAACCAAGTGTCTCACTAGAATGAAATAATTTACACTGAAATTATATATTATGGGCAATGTGCACAATTATTTATAAACACACGATGATATTCATTTGTAGTTTTTAAAAAAATCTGAAAATGAATACAATTTACATTATTTATGGTGGCAATTAAAAAAAAAATACAAAAGGACTGCTGTGCGTTTTTAACATGTTAGCATATTGCCCATAATATCTCATTCAAGCATAAATTATTTCATTCGAGCAAGACACTTGGTTTTTGTTAGTACCATGTTCCCGTAACTTGCGAATTCTGACCTTGGCATGATGCTATGGATAAACTGTGAGAGGTAAAAATGGTTTACACGTGGAAAATGTAATCACAAGTAGCGTCTAAAAAAACGAAGACAATGTCGGGCAAATATACGATTATGCATTTTTTACACGTGAACACCTTTAAGGTTTGCCCATGCTTCAAGGATTCAGAAAAGGGGGAGGGCAATATATCATTGCCCTCTCCTGTTGCGTCCCTGCATCACACTCACTACTTTCCGCGTACATAGCGAGTGCATGTAAAAACTTCATTGGGCGGTTATAGTAAGATGACATGATACACAATTCAGCGCTGAAAGCATCAGTCTAAAATTATAATTTCATTTAATATAATTAGCAAAAAAACAGTAGTCCTATACAATAGTTTTCGCCAACTTTCTGAGCAAAAATTTTCCTGAATAGCGTATTTTTAAGAACAATCTCTGGCACCGAAATCTCGTACACTTAATTGCAGTACAAGAGATCACGCTTTCCTATCGCATCATTCTGGGTGAATGTTTGCTCATAAAGCCGGCAAATATTGTCTAGGATTGTTATTGTGTAGTTTTTTCCGTACTGACTTTCAAAAACGTGCAGATTTCAACTGGAGTTTTCAGCGTTTATCATCTACCACACACTCTGAACAGACGTGTTCGAAGGAACGAGACAGATGTCAGTGGATAGCCTTGCGCTTAGAGGTGGTGATGCACGTGGTGAACGAGCAAACGTCGGCCTTAAGAGTGCGTAATAGATAAATAAACGCCGAAAACATCAATTGATTTCTATGCTTTTTTTCGAAGCCAATATGGATAAAACACTCAATGAAAATCTTAGATAATGGTATTTGCCAACTGTATGAGTAAATATTCATCTAGAATTACTCACTCGCTACGCGTGATCTCTTGCGCCGCAGTTAAATGCACGAGGTTCCGGCGTCAGAGATTGTGCCTCAGAAGTTCGTAACACTGGAGACAATTTTGTTTAAAACGTTGGCTAAAACTATTGTGAGCGTTCTACAGCAATTTTTATCACCATGTTTTTAATTTTATATTTATACCACTTAATTTTTTTCTTGTTTCGGACACAAAATGTGACTAAATTCTGCTCTCATATATTTTTTTATCTCACATACATTATGCGTAATGGCTCGTTGAAGCCAAAATTTGCATGTTTCCGTTTTACGGACGACATTGAAACCAACTCACTTACCGAAGTGAAAAAATTCACAGTGAATAACGATGTTGTAGGCTACAAATCCAGCTATGTTAAACCATAAAATAAAATATTATGTACCATTTAAAAAACAATACGGAATTATTTAAATACAAAATTTTTTATTGTTTCCTGTAATGTACGCGACATTGTAGTCTGCGAAGTCTTTATCCACTGCGAATTTTTTCAGTTTGGTATGCCAGTTGGTTTTAGTGTAGTCCTTAAAACGGAAACATACAAAGTTTTACTTTAACAAGCCATTACACGGAAAATTTAAGAGATTGAATAATTTCATAAGAGCCTAAAATAAGAAAAAAATATCTGGTACAATAATTGAAAAATAAAAAAATGGCGATGAAAATTGCGGTAGACCGAGACCTTGAACCTGCGCGCTTCCAGGTCCCGATCGCTGTCGTATATGGCCCAATAGCACGCAAATTATATGGATGGCGTTATGCATCAATATACTATGTGCCAACTGTTACATGTGTATAAAATAATCTTCAACTTTGAATCAATTCTCCAGAAAATATTTCATTCTTATTTCTCTTTGTTACGAATATTGACTTTATAGAACTAAATTTTTTTTGTAACACTGTTTCAAAACTGGAAGAAAAAAACGTTTAAACATGTTATACGGATACATTACAATTGGAGCATAGTCTGCTGATGCAAAACACCGTCCATATACGCAACGGAATGATATTATCACACGCCAAACTGAGCAACAGGCGCCGTAACGTACTTTTTTGCCTTACGAAAACTGAGCACCACATAAAAAAACACTTTTCATTTCAGAAAAGGTAGAAAAAGTAACAAAGTATTCCCGCAACAGTCATTAAAGGCGATAAAGATGTACGGCGCAAATACTTATTTGACAGAGAACGTCTTGCTTAAAGGCTTGTTCCTTTTTTTTCCCCCAGATTGATGCCAATGACTCAAATGCTTTGAAAAATTTTAGACAATGTGCAGTTAGTTACACGATGCACAATACTGTGGATGCGTTTTTAAAAATAATGTACCATTCGTCAGCAAAAAAATATTTTGCTTCATTTTGGCTTATTTTCACGAGAAAAACGTGGTACTTTGAGTGACGAAATATAAAAAAAAACTGTTCAGTACATTGATACAAAAAAATCCATCTACAAATTAAAACATATTCGTGTCAAAACTGTGTAGCAAAATTTTGATGAGTATTAGGCAGCAATATATATATATATATTTTTTTTTTTTTTCGAAATCACTGCATCTTCAGAAATCCGCCCAGTCACGTGACTAGGTTTTGTCGATCAGAAATCAATGTCTACATACCTGCAAGAAATTTCAGTTTTAAGAATGCTGATATTCTAATTAACCCTACGCATTCACGTCTGTTAATGCGACATCAGCAATTATGCATACGTTAATGTATTTAATTAAAATATAATAGCTCTAGAGCAGGGTAACCAGATCGAGACACCACTCTCGTGACTTTGTCAGTGTTTCAGGCGCGTGTATGCAACCTGCATTAACTCCATATAAACCAAGGCTAATTTTACGTTCGCTATAACAATAAGATCATTACACACAAACATTATCTTCGCATTTTATAGTAGACAGAGTCGTTATTATTTTCGCTGCGTTTGCCGAAGTTCCCTAAAGAATGGTTGCTACTAATTTCACAGAACATTTTTTTTCTCGTAACACGTTGATAATGTAACTGTTTGTTATACTCGATTGTGCAGAACGTAGCGAAATAAGAACGTCTCTGTCTACTATAAAACGCGAAGGTTATGTTAATATGTGTAGTAATCTTATTTCTACAGCGAATGTAAAATTAGGCTTGATTTATATGAATTAATGCGGGTTGCATACAAGCGCCTGAAACAAGGACTTTTCTCGGGTTACTATTTGAACACATAATGCTGAAATTTTGCTGTGCTCAGGTTAACCTAGTCGTTTAATATAATCGCCTATTATTAAATGTGATGTCACTGGTGACGGTAAGCTATTTTACAGAAAAAAAATTCCGTTATTTTATTCGTACCGAACTCTTCAAATAATAAACATTACCAATTGCGAATTCTTTCGTCGCACAAAAATTTTCCCCGTCGTTAGTCAAATTCAAAATTTTACATTCTTGGAGACTTATTCATAATTAACCCTAAAAAGATGATTCACACCAAAACATACATAACGAAGAATTAAATTTAACCCTGACATGATCCAGGGAAATGTTTCTGCATTGTTCTTAAAATAATATGTAACATTTTCTTCGTTTTCGCAAAATTTTAAGGAATGCAAACACACTTCCATGAGTCATATCAAAATTGACACTTAATTTCTCACAGTATTTTTTTTTTTTTTGCGGACTGGACAAACAAAAAAGTTAGTTTTCATCAGTGACAAAAAATAAATCTGTCATACCATCATTAAAAAAAAAAATAGGCAAACGTGAAAACGTTTACATGTGACGAAAACGTCATCAGAGATCATTTAAAAAATTTGAACAGAACACAGTACATATGAAAAATAACGAATTTTTTGTTGTTAGGTAACTTTAAAGACATTCTCCCTCTTTATACTGCTTTGCGATAGTTAGTTTTTAAAGCCTAAACGATAGCAAATATCACAAATATGTTTGGCAGTTTTGTTTGAATTGATGATGATGATGTGATAGCTAATTTTCTAAATAAGTAATTATACGGTATTGACTTATAAGTACTTTAACAAAAAAAGTTACAAACAAATCACTTAAAAACACAGAATTTATTTAGTGTCTTGAAAAAAAAATAGCCAACATGGCGAAAACAACATATATTTCATATACGCCATCGATTAGGCTTAAAAAATAATTATAGCAAAAACATTGCAAACATAATAGCATGGCCGTAAGGTGACCGCCTCCCGCGGAGCCCTAACTAGGATATTGTTTTAAATGTTACATTATATCCAGTAACACTCACCAATCACGATGTGACGAAAACAATTTTATGCATTGAGATGAGGGAAATATCACTAGAGGAACAAAAATGTGGGGAGAAAATACGAGTAGGTGTTTCCGAGTTTTTTTTTTCGGGCTCAAAAATACTTATTTGCTCACAGATTTCAGGGAACTGAATGTGTGTGTGTGTGTGTGTGTGTGTATATATATATATATATATATATATATATATATATATATATATATATATATATATATATATTCAATCACAACGTGGACACACCAAGATGAACAAAAAAATCGGAGGTTTGAAACCACAAAAAAACGTTATTAGTGGTAAACACTGGAAGGACCTTAACAAGTCCACAATATCGCAGACAGCCTATACAAGTGCAGTGCCTCACCACCAAGAATAGGTGGTACTTTAGTTTTCTGTACCATCGCTGTTGATTTGGTACCGTGTAACATATCAAACGCCATGGGCACATTACAGTATAGTTGTATCGGTAATCGTGTACAATTTTTGTATATGAAATTCTATGACAACAACACGCTTTCCTACTAGGAGAGACCTTATGCAAAATGTTTTAATGTTTTTAAAATTCTGATGAATTGCGACTTAATTTAATGCTATTTTATTCACGTAAAGCTGTGAGTACGCAAATACATTCTATTTTAAAAAGCTCGCGTGACAATTGTGAAGCCACCAAGTTATGTGAAAACTATGAGAGCTAAAAAATTATTACAAGGGGGAAATGTAGTCACAAGTAACGTCTATAAAACTAACACTGTGTCGTCCTAATACAAAATTATTAGTTTCCACTACGTGAACACCCTTAAGGGCGCCGTCTACTAGAATCGTGAAGAGGCGCGCGGACCTTAAACAATCCTGATTTCATTCGAAAACCATTCAACATGTTGTCACGCGGTTAGGCTACGAAAAGCATTTAATGATCTTAGTACATATATATAATCTTGCCATTAACTGTTATCGTTCCTAACAAGTATTTTTTTTTAGTGTGAAAGTGACCGAATCGGGACTTTTGACACTGATTTTTATGTAAGAGTAATCATTTCCACGATATTCTGAATATTATAGACCTGTAGAGCGACACTTTCCCTTTCGTCGCGTAAGATAAAATTATATGGTCACCGCTTAGAGTCCCATAGTAAAAACAGTTCGGCGGGAAGCTTGCACGCTAGTTCAACGCTAGGCTCGTTGAGGCGACGCGGCATATGATGCGCGCTTCAAGGTCGACCTTACAACTCCGTCGCTTTTGAGCCTCTCACGCGCGGGTAGACGGCGCCCTTAAGGAAATCTGGTGACGGATAACTAGTATTTAGTGGCTAGTTGTAAAAAAATTAGTGATGGTTGTGGTTGCAGTAAATGAGAATTGAGTAAAACGGAAAATAATAAAATAGTGTCAGCTCATATAGATGAAGCTATAGAAACACTTGTAGCTCAACGTATTGTGGACACTGAATTCGTACCTGTGGGGGAATCATGAAACACTGGACCATGGCGACATATGGAAACATCCGGTCTACAGGTCCTGACAGGCATGCTTCAGGAAACGATTTTGAGTGGTCAAAATTCTTTGCAGGAAAGAATGCAAACTTTGTGTGCGGATTTTCAAACTTTTCAGGACATGTTACACATATAGCAGGCTCTTTAAGCAAGCCAAGACTGCACTACGAACAAGCTTTGAAACAGAGAATAAATCAGCACAGAAGTACAGGCTTCTGAGTTGGATAATAAGTTAGGATCGTTGAGCCGTAATATTAACGAAAGACGTGAATTGTACGAAACCGAAAAACAGACTTGTATACTTTAAATGCAAAATAATGTTAAAGCGACTATTCAATCTTGATCATTTTCCAAAAATTGAAGATTCTGGGCATGGTACGCATACGAGTTGCACCAAATGTTGTTGTTGTAGTTTCGTTACTTCTTGGGATGTCCATGAAGTGACAGCAAGCGAATAGTAACACAGCACTATTGGTGGCAACTTTCTTTACACAGGATATTGGCAAGCTGGTGCACCAGTACAAGTATCTCAATCTGCAGGGTGATTATCTTCAAAAGTAGCTGAAAGATGTATGTATCTTTTGACAGTAAACGCATTTTTCAATTAATTCCCGATTATAGCCTATCGGAGGTCGAGAAAAAATAACGATCGTAATAAAGGTAAACAATGGCTATAGCCTATACAATGTAAGTTTGCCTGATTTTGAAATTTCTCTTCGGAGAATTATGCCTGGCAGATGCAATTTGAGGAAACAAGAAATAATTTAAGGCGGCCGCCTACCCCACGCTTCAAATGCGTTGCAGTGTGTTCGTAAATAGGTTTTCTTCTACGAAACTATTCCACGTGTGCCCATTGTGCCAACGTACGAAAAGGAAAGAAACTTAAGACAAGGTCGGAACCTCATTTTCAAGACGCCACGCTAATTAAAAACACTGTTTCTAAGCCCTCCAACATGGCTAAAAACTGCCTTTTCAGACTGTCGTACTACAACATGTACTAACCGGATTTACGTGAAACTCAGATTGCGACCTGCACAGAATTTAGTTGCAGACTTTCCACAAATAAAATTATATGGTCACCGCTTAGTGTCCCATAGTAAAAACCATTCAGCGGGAAGCTTGCACGCTAGTTCAGCGCTTATATCGTTGAGGCAACGCGGCATTTTATGTGCGCTTCAAGGTCGACCTTACTGCTCCGTCGCTTTTGATCCTCTCACGCGCTGTTAGGCGGCGCCCTTAAGATCCACAACTTTCTGTTGATCATCATCATTCTTAGTACCTTAAAAAAAACAATATCTGCAAAACTGTTTACAAACTCATTTCTTTGACAAAAATGTACAAATCCGGCAAGCTTATGCTGTACAGACGACAACTAAATCACGTCTTATATAAAAGCAACAAGTTGGAAATTTAAGGATTTAAATACTACTAGTTTAGTTTATTTCAAAACTGCAGTAGCAGTGAGTGGACATATTTTACCCCGAAGAGCATCGATCTGAGAAAGTCTGGCTGGTAGTTGGTCGCGCACGGGGGTGGGTCGGGTGAATTATTCAAGCCCGTCTAGACGCCCAGCGGTAATGTTGCACGGAGGGCGCAGAAAGGGGGTGCGACGACGGCCTGGGACGAGAAGGGAGGGGGGGGGAGCGCAACAACCCAGCGCCCGGAAGCGGGCCAGACAGAATATGCCTGCCTGCACGCCGGAGGTGCATTAGCAGCATCAAGCGAGCTGCACTTTCCGGTCGGTCCCCCGGACCTGATTAAAAAGAAAAAAGACACTGAGGAAAGCCCCCTCTCCCTAACCCCCTTCTCCTTCCACATCTCGCTTTACCTCTCCCAAAGTCTCGCGTCTGGGGAAGCTGAGAGGGTGGTCGAAGCTGTACAACCCTCATATTCTCTCAACTCCCTACTAACCATCATTCTCTTTTCGCCGGTGATTAAGTTCCAGGGTGCGCCGGCCTTGTTACACCGTCTACGTCGTAACCTGCTCTCCACTATACTCTCATCCCCCTTCCCCTCTCTCTTTTAAGCGGCATTACTATTAATGACAACATTTTCAGACTCCACCTTAAGCACCTAGGCATTAGTTCCCCGTTTTCCAGGATCTTCCCTCGTCGTGTCCTCCATCTTCCGAGTGCAGACGCCGGCTAATGATATCCCCCTCCCCCAAGCCTCCGCAAATCCCTCGCTGTGCCAACCATCCCAGGAAGGAAGTTAGCACACTCGAGGTTTTCTCGACGTGTTTTACTGTCGTGTTCTCGCCGATAAAGAAATCGTAATTTAATTTTAAAATATCACAAAAAAAAAAAAACGCTGAAGTAAATGGAGTGTAACAAGAACACTCTTTTCAGAAAAAAGTGTTTGACAAATACACTTGATTATCTGGTGTGTATGTTCAGTTTCAATACAGTCCCAATGTAACAAGATATAAAGTATGTAGGGCGTTTAGGGGAAATTTGATATCTGAAAATCTTCAAAATGTCGAACAAGGCAATACTGTTTCTATCGCCCAGCAAAGACGCGACACTATTACGTTGTTCAAATGCTCTACACCGGAATAAGTGAATATCCACAGATTTTCCAGTGGTTTTCACAAATTCAGGATGAAGCAGTTTCAACTAATTGAATCTGTTACACACCACTGGCAAATATGTGAATATCACTTATGCTGATGTACAGTGCCAACATTTCAAAAGTGTGAATCAGTAAATGTACATTGATTTACCAAAGGTTTTATCCAAAATATAGCCTACAGTTCATCTGCAAAAAAATGTATTTTAACTTTGGATTATGTTCATAAAATCTGTGCTATAAAATTATGGAACAAATAAATATCTATCAGTGTCAAAATAATACCATCAATATCAGCAAATATAAACGGGCAATAAACAAGATCTATTAGTGTCAAAACATACTGATATCAAGTTGCGGTAAAAAAACATATTGTCGAAATCACTGTAAAAATAAACATGGCCTGGACTCCCTACCCACGTGTACAATGACAAAACAAACCTATTAGGGCAAGGATTTGAAGAGTGGCTTGTCGCCAAACAACAGCGCGAATTTCGCACCTGGCCACCGAATGCCAAACTCACATCCGCCTTAGGTATGAAACGAAAGGAATGGACGAGCAATCCACAAGAAATAATCACATCCTGCTACAACCAACATCATTTCTGGAGTCGCGAAACACACCAACATTAGCGAACATAAACATTTCTAGTGATTACAGCTGTGTGCTTGTACGCGCGTCTCGGCATCAGGAGTCTGCGAGAAGTCGTGATAGCTAAGGAATTAGTTACTCCGTCTTTTTATTTTAACTAATATGAAAACTCAAGGCCCAAGTGAATAAAGAATACACACGCCAGGCAATATCGCCGACGTTTTCTGATAGATGCGGACTGCACACAACGTGGAACAAAGATCACCTCGAGTAATTAACTCGCGATAACCGTCACTTTGCAGGCATCCAATTCCCCGGGTCTGCAGTAATAACTTGACGCTTTTATTTCTTTTGAATCCTGGGTACGTAATATCTAAAAATTCTATCATGTTCCGTGCCTGCAGGGCGGATTAATTTGGACATCACGAGCACATAGCTCATCACAAAACCGAGGACAAATTCTTCAGCCGTATAAAAGCTAGCTGTGTACACGAACACCGCACAGTCGCCATTCCACATCTCCCAGACTGCGCATCGACTTACTCAGGTAAGGAGGCCTCTCCTAAATCACTCTTGCCATGAATTCGGAAATTCACCAGTGCATGCACCGGTGTACACTTAAATGACTGTTTTACTCTGAATCGATATATCCACCGGTTCAACCGATCTAAGTCTGGTGGATGTGCACCGGAACTTCCACACCGGTGAATTTTTTAACACAATATCGCAAAAAACCATATGAAATAACTTAAACAATTATGTATCATGAGGTCAAAGAAAGCAAACTAATCAAATTATTTTGCATGGAAAATTGTTTGTATTTTCAAATACGCATTTACTGCAAAATTTATTATTTATTTCGTTTGCAAAACTTAATTAGGCCTATAAACTATATTTACCCCTACGTATGGTACCAAAGTGTTCAGTTTGAGCAGATTCATCCCACTTCATTCGTAACGAAAAAAGAAAATAAAAAAAACTATGTTCGATAATGGCCACAACCGGTGAACATTGGTATTTCAACCTCTGATGTATCCACCGGTAAATTTCCTAGTAAGGGGCTGCACTCTTCTGCAAAACCTGTGATGAGCAGAACCAACTTTACGCATTCAGGAGCCCTAATAAGCCTGTCTCATGAAAGAATAACATGTTTTGACAGCTGTGTTGCTGTCCTTTTTACGCCTGTTTCAATACAAAGAAGTGTGTTTCTCTACCACAGGTGTTTTTACACAAACAAAGCTGATCGGCAAACTGTGCAGTGTACCAAAATGAATCAAGTTTTCCTGTCGAAATGTGAACTCGCGATGGTCTTCAGAACTGCAAAATACTAGAAATAGTTCGTAAGATAGACTTAAATATTGCACATTTGGAATGTAAGCCGAGTGCACTCGTGCATAAACAAGATGTATCAAAGGCAAGAAATATTTTTTAATAGAAACTACTTAAAAAATATATGCTATCACAACTGTCGAAAAATGGAATTCTAATATGATACGATCTATAGCTCGTTCGGCTACTCGTCTCATCAGTACACGTAATTAATTTTTCGGGGAATTATTTTAATCTACAGTACAGACAATCCTCTACTTTCATACATAACTCGTTACTGGAAAAATGTATGAAAGTTGCATTTTTGAAAGTTGCACGTAATACAAAGGGTTCTGAAAAAAAAGTTTCTTCAGAAAACCATAAATTATTATGAAAAGGATTGTTTCAATTTACTGAATCACACGTAGATTAATTTTTCCATGATTGATACACTTACACAATAAATAATGGTTCCAATACTCCTGTGGAGTATTAAAATTATGGTACAAATGCACATAGATGTTAGGTATATTGAAAGGCTTGGAAAATAGGTTTTGAATTCTTTCTGCTAGAAAAGCCTGAAACTGATGAAGGTTGAATGCAGAAATAGCCCTATACAGCAGGCGCTAGATATCACGTTTGAGTGAGCGAGAGATTTTGGTTAGCGCTTAACATCGTGGTCTTTAGCGCTGGGGTGGGGGGTGACACAAGAGTATGGAACAGCGCCGGAATGAAAGGGCGGGGGAAACGGGAGATCCCCGAGAAAACCCGCCGACCAGCGGGTTCGTCCGGCACGATTCCCACATGCGAAAATCCGGGTACTGACCCCGCCGGGAATCGAACCCGGATCGCCTTGGTGGGAGACGAGAGGTCTGAGTCACCGCGGCCCCGTGTCGCGTTTGAGGTACGGAAACAGGGGAGTGTAAAGTTTAGACTGGCTCGTGTGTCAACAGCCGTGTTGCCTTTAAGTGCGCGGCACGAAAACGGCACGCAATGTTTTGGTGGTTGGCATATTTTTTATGGGACTTTAAACGACGACCCTACCACGCGCTTAAAATGCGTTGCAGCGTGTTCGTAAATATGTTTATTTTAAAGAAACTATTCCACATATGCCCAATGTGTCTATGTACGTAAAGAAAATACACTCCAAACGATGACTGAAGAGTTGTTTCAAGGCATCACGTCGATAAGAAAATTCATTTCGGACCTCAAAATGTCTAAAAACCGCTTTTTCAACCTGTTGTATCTGAAAGACTACTCACGGGATTCGTGTGACACTACTCTAGAAACATGCAATGGACTTTACTTAAAACTTTCCACCAATAAAAAGACGGGGTCACCAATGAAAGTGTCAGTCAGGCGAGTGTCCTACGATATCACTGCACGCTGTTTCAGCGTCTTGCAGTAGAGGCGATACCGCACCAGATGAGCCGGTCATCATCGCCCTTGGCGTCGTGCCTCACTCACACAAACACACGACCAGCAGGCGGGCACCTTAAGCGGCGAACCCACTATTTTATTTCTGTGAAGTGCACAGTAAAGTCAAGCGCATGTTTCTCTAATTTTGTTTTGCGATTCGTGTCGGAATTTTTTGCGTGACCGTAGTTTGAAAAATCCGTTTCAGCCAACTTGAGGTGCCAAGAAGCATAGCTTTAAATTAATTTTCTGTTCGTAGATAAAGATATCGAACGCAAGTTTAGTATTATAATATCTTATAGGTAGATATTATGGTATATCGCAAAAAATGTTTGTGCCAACATACCCTTGAAAACACTGTGGTTTATTAAAACATGAATGATTAGGTGTTATGCGTCTGGCACAAGGTAGCTGTCTGCAGACCAATAACAGGCATCAAATATTGCAATAGCGGGATTCTTACTGGCTCAGTCACAGGACGACATCTCACGTACAAGCTATAGCCAGTAATCTTTTGATAAGCTGAACGTACGTTGAAAGCTAGCAAACAATCTAGTTTTCCCGCGATGAACCATCATCTCCGGTTATAAGTAGTTCGTGATATAGTGGGCACTCTTGCGGACACTCTTGACTAGAATAACCACTAAAAAATATTATTTATTGTGAACTCAAACGTCAACTTTTGAATTTAGTACGATATAAATACTTTGGATGTTACTTAAACTGCTTTGTGTGTGTGTGTGTGTGTGTATATATATATATATATACACACACACACACACACACACACACATTTATTTTCCATATACCGATTACAACACTTTACACATAAATACTATTTATAGAACGGAAGACATCACACTCACATAAGCAAAGCTTGTGTGTGAATGCTGCTAGACAAGTTATTTTCTATAGCTGCGGTAATTTAGGTCAGAAAACTTATCATCCGGTATAAATTAATTTGAACAAAATAAAACATAAATAAATTAATAAATACAATTAAAAAATAAATTCTGCATGAATTAAAAAAAAAATTGATGAATACAGATAGTATTTACAATTTAAAATATATCGAATGTAAAAATATTTAACTACAGTATATATGTATGCATGTATGTGTATGTATATATATATATATATATATATATATATATATATATATGCATGTATGTGTGTGTATATATATATTTAAAAGTGGCAGGAAACTATAAATTTATCTGAAAGTAAAAAAGTAACTAGGGTTTCAAAAATGCCCACTTTATCCTACATAACGTACAGAAAAATGTTGTCCTAACACGCTGCAACACACCTCATGCGCCAGCTGTACCTGTAATTGACCTGGCGCAATATCCGGGCTGAGTTTCCCGAGAGCGTGTATACTGTAGGGGCCTACGTGTTGCAGGGCAGCATGGAGGCGCCAGTACTGGTTGTGGCAGCAGTATTGTTGGTGTCGGCGGCGGCTAAGCAGCTAGAGTTCCACAACGGCTTGACGGAGACAGTGTGGGTGGCGTCACGCGGAGAACCGGGACACGCGGCCATCTACGCGGGCGGATGGACCATGTACCCAGGCTCCACGGTTAGTCTATAGGTTGTTCGCTATAAACTAAGCACTCAGTAGAACTTGTAATTAATTAGAATATATTTTATTGTACCAATATACGTTAACTTTTGAGAGTATTGAAACGTTTACACTGGTTGTTAGTAACATGGAAGTTCTTATATATTAAAAATAGCAAAGATAACTGTGAAAGGGCTGAAAGAATATTTTATGCAGTGATCACATTATCGTGAATGGCCTATACCTGTCTGTCTACTCTTAGTTAAGGCTCGGTTTCTGTCGCCATATTGAATATTATTATTTTTCGCTTTTTCGGAATTCTAAGAAGAAAAAAAGGTAAACTATACGATTACACCTCAAATTCTATTTACATTGCACTACAGTAAAGTCCTTGGGATTTAACTGTTAACAAATAATTACGCCGTAATGTGTTTGGCAAATTTTTTTATGTTCATAATTTGCCCGACAAATTGCAACCTAACTAAACATACATGACTAGCTCTATTACCATGCTTGTATTGTAACTCAAGGTAAATAGAATTTGCGGTATAGTTGCCGAATTAACGTTTTTCTTCTCAGAATTCCAAAAAAACGAAAAATAATATTATTAAATATGGCGACTGAAACCGAGCCTTAAAAGGGGTGTGTACCGATTTCAAATTTCCGTGTTTCACGTGTGGGACAGCCAGAGTGCGACGCTCAACGAGAAGCAACCCGTCTTTATTCGCAGTGCGCCAAACTGTTGTGCAATGTTTTCCTTGTAGTCTTTAACCTACGAGATTTTAGGAGGTGGCCCTAAACGGATGCATCTCCTTTTGCACTCTCCGAATTCAAGTGGTATTTTCGGAGTTACAGAATTGTAAAATGCCGTTTCAAGCCATTTTAAGAGGCCAGTAAATCAAATTCCTAACAAGCGTGCAGGATTTTTAAATTCATAGAAGCGTAGTTCGTAGATGACCGTAATATAAGTTAAGTGGTCTCCCGTACAAACGAATTCGCGTGAGACGCTAAAACACCGTCCACGCGCCAGAAGAGAACTATTCTTAAGGCGGCCGCCTACCCCACGCTTCAAACGCGCTACAGTGTTTTCGTAAACAGGTTTTGTCTACGAAAATATTCCACGTGTGTCCATTGTGCCAACGTACGAAAAGAAAAGAAACTTCAGACAAGGTCGGAACCTCATTGTTAAGACGCCACACTCATTAAAAACACTATTTCTAAGCCCTCCAACATGGATAAAAACAGCCTTTTCAGACTGCCGTACTTCAAAATATACTAACCTAGTGTGTATGAAACTCAGGTTGCGACCTGCACTGAACTTAGTTGCAGACTTTCCACAAATAAAATTATATGGTCACCGCTTAATGTCACATAGTAAAAGTCACAGAGTACAACAATGATGTAGGCTGTGATTTGACACTTATAAAATTAATATATATATTTTTTTCAATTGTTGAAATTTTTACATTTTCATTTCAAAATGCTGCATTTTTTATTAAATAAAAATTATTTAATTTTTTGTTTTATACATGTCAAATCATGGCCTACAGTATTGTTATACACTGTGAATTTTTTAGGTTTCGTTTGGTATGTCAGTTGTTTTTAGTGGCGTACATAAAACCGTAAAGTGCAAATATTGACGTTTACGACTCATCACGAAAAAACTATGAGAGATACACAAATTTCCTAAGAGGACGATTTAATCACAATTTATGTTCAAAATAAGAAAACAAATATCTGACACAAATATAAAAATAAAAAAAAAATACGTTGAAAACTGAGGTGAACCGCGCCCTTAATGCAACAATACTAAAACAAAGTCAACCTAAATTGACATAAAATCAAACTTTAAGGTTCCTACCTACTGCATAATAATTTATCTCACACGCGCAAACATCAAGTGACGTGTCCAGAGAGGTTAGACAGTTCGCGTCGTTAGCCGTTACAGAGATACGAATTGTCTGGAAACAGAACTTAAGCAGGGCATTTTTGAGTGCTAACTTCATTCCGAACCGTCTATAGGCACCTCATGGTCACGACACCATGCTCATAAAAAAACTGTTTCTAAGTCATCCAACATAGCTAAAATGGCCTTTTCAGATTGCCGTACTTCAAAATGTACTGGCCCGATTCATGTGAAACTCAGATCGCGACCTGCACTGAACTTAGTTGCAGACTTTCCACCAATAAAACTATATGGTTACCGTTTAATGTCCCATAGTTAGAGGTACGTAAATTTCGCAGATACATTCCAGGTCAGGTTGAACGCCAATTATGTATACTTCATTGTCATGTCTGTGACATGCTGGCGGCTGTTACGAAACGCGTTTGACTACTGCAAGCCAGTAGTAAATAAGGAAATAACGAGAAGTGCTATCGCTTGCTATAGAGGGACAACAGTCAAAACGATGTGCGCAGAACCCAATGTCAGACGACCGTCCCTTGGGCGGAGCTTGTGAAAGAGGAGGGGGTCAGTTGAGCTGTCAGGCTTTTTGTCCTTGCCTCAAAAAGAAAGGAAAAGGAGGGGATGGAATGTGGGGTTGGGAACCTGGGCGAAGGTCGTACC